>PVIY010012635.1:0-61435 GCA_004026745.1 Myrmecophaga tridactyla
AGAATGCACATTTTAGAAGGGGAGAGATGCATATATCAAATAAACAAATAATATATATGTTAAAGACAATAAATACTATGGGGAAAAATATACAGGAATGGTATAAGAAGTATCAGCAGGGGTGGAGGTTTACAATTTAAGTAGGATGGGAAAGAATCTGTAAGAGGAGCAAGCTGTGTGGTTTCGGGGGCGGGGAATGTTCCAGACAGTGAGAATAGGCTGGGGCAGGACCCTGAGTTGAGAGGTGGTGGTGGCTCTGCTCAAGGACAGCCAAAGACCAATAGGGCTAAAGAGAAGGGAGTGAGGGTGAGAGTAAAGGAGAGGCCATCAGCCAGCAGAGGAACTTATATATATAAAGGCCTTGGCTTTTACACAGAATGAAATGAGCAGCTTCTGTAAAGTTCTGGGCAGAGGAGGGATATGGGTTGGCATTTGATTCTAATGGCACCCCTCGCTGCTAACGTGTCAAGGGGTGACACGTACATGCACAAACATGGGACTCAGAGAAGGTGAAAGATCTTCCAAGAATACATAGTGCATTCATGGGTAGTTGGCAAGTGGAGGTGACAGCAAGAAAGCATCTCCCAAACACCTCCTCTCCTGTGATACTGGAGAGGGAATTTAGGAAGAATGAAGTGGTTTTATGATGAAACAGACACATCAATAAATCCCTCCAAAAATCTGTTTGACCACACATCCACGTTCAAGCAACAAGATTTAGGTGTAGTCTCAGGTAGATAAATGTACCCCAACATGGAGACGGATAAACCAAGGCACAGGACAGCTTGGTGAAAGCAGCCATTTAGATCATCTCATTCTCCTCGCTCAGAGTCCACGCTCATGAAGCCAACTTCCTAACACTGAAAGTATTTGAACCCCCTTGGAAAGTTCTAGCTGATTGAAAAAATAATAAACTGGCATTCCGGTTTATAGATCAGCCTCTCGTGAGCTGGCATGGCACAGAGCAGGGATCTCACATGTACTGTTAATGGCCGCACCAGAGGAAAGTGTGCAGAAATCGACTGGTGAGGTCTGCCGTGAGCACAGAAGTGGAGGACGATAGCAGGAGAGCCACGTGCTGCTGATCTGCCCTAAACTGTGTTAACATCACCAAGGAATGGCCATCCCAGGAGCCTTAGGCTGACCAGTTAGCTGGCCTCCCACAGTAATAAAAATATCAGTAATACACTATAGGACTCCTACTACTAATGAACATTTATTGAATATTTGTGAGTGCCAAGCATTAAGCTAAGCACTTTATATGAAGCAACTCATTAATTCCTCAGGCAGCTTTATGAGGTATGAACCATTTTCCAGATGAGTACCCTGAAGCCTAAAGGAGCTAAGGTCACATTGCTAGTAAGCAGGAGAACTGGGGCTTGGAGCCAGGCTGACACTGACGTCTTTGGGCTCAGTCCTAATGCACACGGTAGGGGTGAACTCTTTGGTCTTAGAGCTTTTATTGGTATCTGGCCAACATCCAGGATGCCCTGATTTGACATCAACAGGCAAGGAAGGGAACCAGCCATGAACTTGAGAGATGCTGGCTAATTCACTCAGCAGACTTCCTGAGCAGCCATGGGCTCTTCCCTCTACTGCCTCTTCCTCGTCACAGCTTCTACCTGTTGCCTGACATGGAGACCATCAAAAAACAAACCACAGCTTCCAAAAGTGGTTATATGGAAACAAAAAATGTTCAAAATGTTCTACAATGTAGCATAAAACTGCTTCTATTTCAGAGTACTTCTTTTGAGCAGGACAACTTTGGGTCATGAGAGATAATTACTGTGAATTCCTAATATAAAGATATTTATTATTGAAGTCAGAAGGATGATGCTCATTTAATGATCATTTTTTAGAGCCTTGGGCACAGAGCAAGAGGCTCTGAGCAGGGCTGGGGGGCTAGAAATCTGATGAACTCACAAGAAGCCACGTGGCCAACAGGAACTGGTGATGTCCGGATTCAGGGGCTAACAGAATGGTCAACAGAGGCGTGACCAGCTCAGCCAGCACTTACTTTTTCTGGGCCACAGCTGAACAACAATAGTGCAGTTCCTTATTTGCCTTAAAAATAAATTCCACATGTAGCTTTTCTACAGGCCTTTTTCTCAGGGGTAAGGGTGCTGCTCATGTGTGCAAATTGAAAATGATGCACTAACAAATGTGATGCCTTGTTAAGGTCCTTCGCTTTTGAGACATCTTGTTCTCACAATTAAATAGATTTCTTTATAAAGCAAAAGGAGGGAAAAGATTAAAGAGGAGGCAGGAAAGAAGGCTGGGCAGCTGTTAATTGATGATAAATGAGGAAATCATTTGATGGCCAATTCCTGACTCTCGCTTTGGCACACAGTCTTGTTGGGTGGAGGACGGGATCTGAGAGAGCTGTGCAAAACGTCTGGGGACTTCAGTTTCATGAAACAAAACAGAGATCCAGACATGGAGCATGGAGAAAAATGAGAAACAACCTTTCAGTTTATCTTTTGGTCATCATGTAAAGACCATCTTTTCCTTCTTCAAAGGAAAAGCTGAGCAGTCCTTTTTAGATTTGGGCCCAAAGTCAACAACATATACTACAACAACTCCAAGGGCCTGACTTTTCACATGAAGCTTAGCCCACTAGCTAATAAAAGATATAACCTTTACTCAACACGTATTTATTGGGGACTTCCATGCACTGTGTAAGGTGCTGGAAACACACAAATGAGTAGCTCACAGACTCTTAACATAGAAATACCCAGTCTTTTGTCACAGAACCAACTTATTGATGGAACCAAGGTGTGAACACACACATCTCTTTAGGGGTATGTAGGGAGAGATGATATCTATTTGTGTATCGGTGTACATATTTGAAGTATCTGTGTTCATCCATCCATCTCTCCATCTCTCCATCGTCCATGCATGCATCCATTCATCTCTCCATCCATATGTACATATAGACATCTATCTACCCATACTTTATCCATACATCTATCCAGCCATCCAAACACTTACTGACCACCTTCCCTGAGCCAGGTACCATGCAAGGTCCTAGAGATAAAAAGACTGACACAGTCGCCCCATTCTAACAAAATTTATAAAGAAGATAGAATGTTCATTTAAATATATAATACATAGAACATGTATGACAATAAGATTGGCAGGATAAAAGTCCGGGATACTTTTGAGATGTGCCAAGATAATGAAAAAAGAAAGGAAAGATAGAAAGAGTTAGGTTCATGCAGAAGAATTCTGTCATTTTTTTCTTGAATTTTGCAATAACATTCAAAATGCAGACCAAAACTGAGAAAAAGGCAATATTCTTCCTGTAGGCCATGAAGTTGAACAAATTTACCACTCACATTCCAGTGTGACAGAAACTGGGCAGAGTACCTTCTTTCCAGCATTTTCCCCTCTGAGTACCTCTGCAGCCACCCCAGAATGAGAGAGAACAGAGTATGAACATGTTATATGTATTTCATGACATTCATAGCTTTTATTTATTTACTTGTTTTCCCATTTGCTTCTTCCAGACTAAATTAAATTTTTCTTAAGTGTCAGGAATGTTGCCTTCTTATGGTAGTCCCTTCTCAATGCCTTGTTCTATGCCAGTCACCTTGACTAGGGAATCAATATCCCATTCAGTTTACTGAAGCCAAAGTTAAAAGATTCTCCAAAGACAATTCTGTAAACCATTCACTCCAGTGCAACTTTTCTTCTTGTTTAGCACAAAAAATTGCAAAACTGCTCAAAGATGGGAGACTAGATGGGGTGAGGGAGGAGGCTGAGGGCTACAATAAGAAAAAGCTCTATAGCCTAGTTTGTGTCAGGCTCTTGCAATTTACTTTCCTTTCCTCTCTGCTCTTTTACTTCTCAGCTCTAAATCAAATTGAGCACTGCCCTCATGCAGCCCTTGGAAAGGTGTAAAACTCTCTGCTCAAGCATTCCTCTCCTGGAGGAGGCTTGACAGCTCCAGACTCATTGGAATCTGCCATCAATCTCAGAAACATGCCAGAAGGAAGGCTGAGCTGCCAGGGAGTCTGCCTTCCATTGTTCTCCAGCCAACCACAGAGAGAAGGGGCACTGGCTCCTGTCCGGGCCTCTGAAGCCATTATTTTTCCCTCTCAAGGCAAAGAATCCAGTGATTTATATCCAATTGTAAAAGTTCTAACACTTTCTGCAGATCAACATGATTCCTTAGGTTCAGAAGTATTTTTAATGGGGATTTATTCTCAATGTAAAAACTCTTTCTTTCCATGAGTTGTCATTCCTCAGGAATCTCCAGGAGAGTTCTTAGAAGGAAAGAGTTAGAAGCAGCTCATCCATGCTTGGTGGGGAATGTTCAGTGACTGGGCCTGGAAATCCAGGAAGCTAGAAAAGGATTGAGTACAGAATTAACAACAGCAACAACAAAATCAAAGAAATGGGTAGAGGCATCCCCGTGAAAGAAACTCAAATAGAGGAAAGGATGGGCAGTATTCTGAGAGTAGAGCAAGTATGAAGTAAAACAGGAAGTTGTACTGTAAGAAATGTTAAGAAGATTCCAGCTTATAGTACTAAGAAGATTGCTTCTTTGCACACATGACCAATCAGCCAAGAAGAAAACACAGAGGCTAGCCAGGAGGTAAGGGGAAGAAATTGCTACAAACTTTAACCTCTATATCAATAACTTAATTGAAGCTTTGGTTCGCAAACCTTGGGTCAGATTCAGGATAAGTGAATTGGAAGTCAAGAGGCATATTTGACACTTGTAACTTTATTTCTGGATAGCACTTACTGTCCACATGGCATATTTTCACATCTCTCCAACCAAAGTAATCAATAGGGCATAGTCTCCCTGGTTTGTATACACAAAGATTTGGGAATGAGGAGACCAGTACTACCAGATCACAGGATGATGTGATAACCAAAAGTCCAAAATGGAGAATGGTCTCACTGCCAAAAACTACTTCTGGACTTCCATCTCTATCAGTATGATTATCTAGGTACCCTGGATAATGCACCTAAATAAAACAATATGGTAGTACAAAAAAAAATACGTATTGGAGGTTCACAGCACCACCTATGAAGTATTCTTGAAAAAAAAAAATAAACAAACAGATCTATTCGAGCTTCCAGATTCACCTACCAGTTTACAGGAAATGCAGGGACAGATGAACATGATACATAACACCACAAGAATGCACTCTGTTAAATCAAGAATGTGGGAAATTCTACAGGGCAAATGACTAAGTTTCTTTAACAAATAAATGATATGGGTAAAAAGAAGCATGTTAAGGATTGACTCATATCCTCCACAAAAGGCATGTTCAGGTCCCAAGCCCTGGTCTTGCAGTTGTGAATCAATCCGTGAATAAGACCTCTGAAGATGTCATTAGTTATGGGGTGCCCAAGCTGAATGAGGGTGGGCCTTGACCCAATATGACTAAGCTCCTTATAAAGGGAAATTGGACCCAGAAGAGAAGCCATGGGGAGCGGCCAGAAGCTGTAAGTCAATGGACCCCAGGAGAGAAAGAAGATGCCACATCATATGCATTGTCAAGTGATTGAAAAGACTGGAATCCTCAAAGATTGCCAGGCAGCCAGAAGATACTGATTACAGGAAGAAGCAAGTCTCAGCCTCTAAAACCATAAGCCAATAAATTTCCTTTTAAAATAATCCATTGTGTGGTATGTTTTTTCAGCATCTAGAAAACTAATACAAAGGTGGAAAATGTCAGAGATTAAAAGAAATGTAAGTTACATATCCAGTGCTATGTTTGGAACTTGGTGGAATATAGATTCAAACAAAACAATCATATAGAGACATTTTAGAGACTATCAGGGAAGTCTACACATAGACTGACATTAGGAATTAATTTTAACAGATGTAATAATTGTTTTATGCTTATTTTATTTTTTAAACCCAAAAGACTTTATCTACTGGAGATATACACAGAAACGTTTACAAGTGAAATAATATGCTTTTAAAAAAACAGTCCAACCAGAAAAGGGGGACAGGAGATATGAAACGAAACAGGCAATGCACTGATAACTGCTGATGCTGGATGCTGGATATGTGGGGGCTCATGATACTTGAGGCCTCGCTGTCATGTGTGTTCGAAAGCATCTATAATAACAAGAAAAAGTAAGGCATTGCTGAGCTGACGTGAAAGGAGAGATTATGCGAAAGCTAAAAGTGAAAACAGTAACCCTGGGAAGTGAGACCCAAAGCCAACTTTTAACGTGAGGTTGCTGCTGAACGATGGAGCTCCTGAGCACATTTTTCATTTGGATAGGGGAAGTAGAGAGTCTCAGGCCCATTCGTGTTGGGAGTTGTGCTGGTTTGAAAGGAAGTATGCCCCCTAAGAAAAGCCATGTTTTAATATAAATCCCATTTCATAAAGGTAGAATAATCCCTATTCAATACTGTATGTTTGAAACTGTAATGAGATCATCTCCCTGGATGATGTGATTTAGTCAAGAATGGTTGTTAAACTGGATTAAGGGACAACATGTCTCCACCCATTTGGGTGGGTCTTGATTGGTTTATTGGAGTCCTAAAAAAGAGGAAATATTTTGGAGAATGAGAGATTCAGAGAGAGCAGAGAATGCTGCAGCACCACGAAGCAGAGACTCTATCAGCCAGTGACCTTTGGAGATGAAGAAGGAAAACGCCTCCAGGGGAGCTTCATGAAACTGGAAGCCAGGAGAGAAAGCTGGCAGATGATGCCTTTCTCACCATGTGCCCTTCCAGATGAGAGAGAAGCCTTGACTGTGTTCGCCATGTGCCTTCTCACTTGAGAGAGAAACCCTGAACTTCATCGGCCTTCTTGAACCAAGGTATCTTTCCCTGGGTGCCTTTGATTGGACATTTCGATAGATTTGTTTTAATTGGGACATTTCCTCGGCCTTAGAACTGTAAACTAGCAACTCATCAAATTCCCCTTGTTAAAAGCCATTCCGTTTCTGGTATATTGCATTCTGGCAGCTAGCAAACTAGAACAGGAGTATACCAGGAGACCCCAAAACAATTGGGGACTAAAGGGCTCCCCGCTCAGTGTAAGCATGGATGAGAAACATGGCTGCTGCGCCCCAGGCCAATCACCTAAACGAAGCATTAGCCAACTGACTCCAGGCAAGGCATAAAAAAAGAGAATACATGATATCTAATGTGGTTAAACCAAGACTATAAAAAGCTGGTTTAATATTAGAAAAATTAATGTTATCTGTCACATTGCAGATTGGAAGATAAAAACCTTATGATCTCAAAAGCCAAAGAAAAATAAAAATTTGAAATTGATTTATAAGTTACAACTAACCTCCGAGTAAAATGAAATAAAAGAGAACTTCCTTAACCTGATAGAAGATTAACCAACCCCTCACGTCAAACATCATCCTTAATGGGGAAACCTTGAACACATCCTGTTAAGATCAGGGACAAGGCAAGGATGCCTTTATCACCTCTCCTATTTAGCACTGTATTGGCGATGGAATGGACAAAAAATGAAATAAAAGTTAGACAGATTGGAATAGAAGAAACAAAACTATACTCATCTGCAGATGATACAATTGACTATGTAAGAACCCAAATATACCACCCATAAATTATTAGAATTAATAAGAGTTTGTCAAGGTTACTGGATACAAAAAACCAATATACAAAAGTCAACTGCTTTTTTAAAATTAATTTTTAAATCTTTTTAAAAATATAACAACAAACACAAACATTCTTAACATATGATCATTCCATTCTACATATATAATCAGTAATTCACAATATCATCACATAGTTGCATATTCATCATCATCATTTCTTAGAACATTTGCATCAATTCAGAAAAAGAAATAAAAAGGCAACAGAAAAAAATTCACAGATACCATACCCCTTACCTCTCCCTTTCATTAATCACTAGCATTTCAAACTAAATTTATCTTAACATTTGTTCCCCCATTATTTGTTTTTATTCCGTATGTTTTACTCATCTGTTGATAAGGTAGATAAAAGAAGCATCAGACACAAGGTTTTCACAACCACACAGTCACATCGTGAAAGCTGTATCATTATACACTTATCTTCAAGAAACATGGCTACTGGAACACAGCTCTATGTTTTCAGGCAGTTCCCTTCAGCCTCTCTATCACATCTTGACTAACAAGATGATATCTACTTAATGCATAAGAATAACCTCCAGGATAACCTCTCGACTCTGTTTGGAATCTCTCAGCCATTGACACATTATTTTGTCTCATTTCACTCCTCCTTCTTTTGGTTGAGAAGGTTTTCTCAATCCCTTGATGCTGAGTCTCAACTCATTCTAGGATTTCTGTCCCACGTTGCCAGGAAGATCTACACCCCTGGGAGTCATGTCCCACGTAGAGAGGGGGAAGGCAGTGAGTTTGCTTTGTCATGTTGGCTGAGAGAGAGAGGCCACATCTGAGCAACAGAAAGAGGTTCTCTTGGGGGTGACTCTTAGGCCTAATTTTAAGTAGGCTTGACCTATCCTTTGTGGGGTTAAGTTTCATATGAACAACCCCCAAGATTGGAGACTCAGCCTATTGCTTTGGTTGTCCCCACTGCTTGTGAGAATATCACGAACTCTCCACTTGGGGAAGTTGAAGTTTCCCCCTTTCTCACCATTCCCCCAAGGGGACTTAGTCAACTGCTTTTGGTACATCACCAACAAGCACTTAGAATATGTAATTTTTACAAAGATATTTTATATTTTTGTTGCTGTTGTAAGCAGTACTGAGGATAAATTTAACAAAAATATATGCATTCCCTTTATGGAAGATATTATGCAACTTTATTGAAAGACATTAAAGATGACCTAGATAAACTGAAAAAATATTATGTTCTGGAATAGGAAGATTCAGAAAGGCTATAATTTCCTCCCAAATTGATATATAGTTCAAATGCATTTTCAATGTAAATCTCCCAGAAGGATTTTGAAGTACTTGACAGGCTGACTCAGAATTGATATAGAAGAGCAAAGGCCTTGCCTAGCTAGAGATTAAGGCTTAAAATGTTAAAGTAATTACAAAATACAGTTGAATCAGGGATAGACAAATAGACCAACGGAACTGAAGAGAGTTCAGAAATAGAATCACACATAAATGAAATTTGATTTATGAGTGCAAGCACTGCAGACCAGAAGGAAAAAGGCTAGACTATTTAATAAATGGTGTTGGCAAAATTGGATTATCAATATGGAAAAAAAAATGACCCTCTATCTCATACCATTTCCAAAGTTATTTCTAGCTGAATTAAAACCCTAAATGTGAAAAGCAAAACTGTAAAAGTTTTAGAAGCTAAGACAAGGATTCAAGGGTGCAAAAGTTTCTCAAGACACAAAACACTCACCATAAAAGAAAAAATTTTTTTTTTTAACCAATCTGCTTGATCAGTTCAATAACATTAAAATGAAAAACTCCGGGCGGCTGCTGTGGCTCAGCAGGCAGAGCTCCGACCTGCCGTGCTGGAGGTCTGGAGTTCGATCCCTGGTGCCTCCTGCCCATATGCAAACTAAAAAAAAAAAAATTAAAAACTCCTATTCATCAAAAGACTCTAAAAGCAAAGAAAAAGACAATTCTCCAATTGGGAGAAGATATTTGCAACACAGATCAGGATAAGATATTAGCACCCAGAATTATATGAACATCTCAGAGGTCGGATTATGCAGTGGTCAAGAGTAAAACTCATGACAGCCGGTCAAGGTGCCACCCCTGCCACCTCCCTACTACCTGTGGAATAGTGAGCAAGTTACTCCATTCATGCCTCAGGTTGCTCACCTATAAGAAAGGGGTCATCATAATAAAGCTTACTTTATTGGGCCATTATAAGGGTCAAAGAGTTAATATATCCCACAGCACAAAGAACAGTGGCAAGAGGGTAAAGTGCTATACAAGTGCTCTCTTCAAGCAAAAGACAAGTAACTCAAAAAAGCATTTTATAAAAGACTCAAAAAAGTGGCCCATAAACACACAAAAAAACATTCAACAGCACTGGTAACGAGAGAATTTCCAATTAAACCGCAAGACTGCATTTCACAGCTGCCAGATTGGCCAAAATTAAAGTCTGACAAGAGCAAGTGTTGGCAAGGATATTGAAAAAGGTGTCTCCCAGGCACTGCTGGTGGGAGTGTGGAGTGGAACCCTGTCAACCAGCTACTCAATTTCAAAAAATTTACCCTAATATTCTTTAGGGTAAGAAACCTCTTATATGTGTGCATCAAAATTTAAAAAAAGGCAAGCAAACAAAATGCCCATCAATTGTAAAATGGGTAACGTGTGATATAGTCAAATAGTGTAATACTAAACAGCAGAAAGCAATGGGGAAAAAATGACATCTGCATGTGTCACCATGGCTGATTCTTTGCTGGGTGAAAGAAGTAAGTCACAGAAGAATACATAATGATTCTAAGAATACAATATTTGTTATCAGTTAAAATGAAACAAAACTAAGTGAACTATATTTAGGGCCACACATATGCGTGTCCTTAAATGGTTTTACCACTATAAAGAAAAGCAAAAGAGAGAGATTAACACACAAGTCAGGGAGTCAACTACCAGGGGAGGTGGGGAGTGCAACAGGTACGGTTAGCCACGGGGCCCTCGGTCCTGCTGCTTCTCAGGCTGGGTGGCAGACACACCGGGGATTGTTTTGCTATTATTCTTGCAGCCGCATACACATTTGATTGGCTTTTTATTTATATTTCACAATACAAATATTACTAAAAACAAAGTATAGAGACTATTCACTTTTTTTTTACATGAGCAGGCACTGGAAGATAATTCACTTTTAATCCAGACACCACACATGCTTTTAGCCCTCAACAGGCCTTGTCTAAGTGCTTCAAAATGAAACAATGAGGCTCATTTTAAAATCCATACCCCGTCCGTGCAGCAGTCGCCTACGCCTGGCCCAGCCTATGAGATACTGAGGGCGGTCACAGGAGGATCACGTGGGGACCCAGCCTGGAAATGTGCAGCTTAGGAGGGGGCAAGGGTAATGGCTCTGCTTGAATATGTAAAAACACCTGGCAAATGTGCCAAGAGGCCCACAGGATGGAACCTAGAAGACTGGGCCAATGGTTGTGGGCAGTGGGCTTGGAATCCATACAGAAAAGAACATTCTAGCAATCCGAGCTGAGAATGGAATGGGCTGCCTGTGGAAGTGGGGAGGTGTGTGCAGCCATCTGGGATCCAAGTAAACACCAAACCACCCCTCTGAGGGATGCTGCAAAGAAATTCAATCTTGAGGAGGGGTAAGGGGGAATCAAGAAAGGAAATATTGAAGGTAGTCTTTAAAATCCATTTTAAAGTCGAGACCCTATGATTCCTTTGTCTGTTCTGTATAATCCAACTGACCCTGACCCTGACAATGCCAACTGGGAGGATGGGGTGGGGTATTGACTTTTAGAGAAAATGAAAGAGTAGTGAGCTTGTTTCCAAGCACCGCAGAAAAAACGTGGCCAAGGAACGCCACACTGACGTCCAGGACCTGGTGAGGCTCATTACATCCTCCCCTCTAGCCTCTAGGAAAACAAGACTCAGAAACCACACACACATTTTTAAAACCTTTCTTATGCAAGCCAAAGGCCTGTCCCAGGATAGACTTTTCCCTGCCAAAATCTTGTGATTGCATTTTTCTGTATTAGTCATTACTATTTAGAAATGGGAAGAGAACAGGTTTGGAGACGCAACATCTGAAGTGTTCCTTCCAGGAGACGGCTATGCCAAGATGCAGGCATGCACATACGTTGCAGGGTAGTCAAACAGACTGCAGAGTAAGGCAAGAAAAATGTGTTCTGGGGAATTAGAAGCAGATTTATAGTTTTTATTCCCATAGTACATTCAACCTCTCCTTGGTATCACTCAGTGTTTATAGACTGGTTCTAATTTTCATCTACTTTACTACCAAGGTATCGACAGCTTCTGAGCAAGGAACTCCAGACATAAAGGATCAATTTCGCCTTCTTAAAATGCCATCTCTAAAGGACTTCTTAGCACTTTACAAATATTAGCTGATAGATCCTCAATATGATTTTCCTTCTCAAGTTAGGCGATGACTATAACTTCCATTGATCTTTGAAAATCGAAATGACTAATCAAAGCCACTTCATACCTATTAGGATGGCTATAATCATAAAGACAGACATTAAGTGTCGGTGAGGATGTGAAAAAATCAGAGCCTTAATACGTTGCTGGTGTGAACGTAAAATGGAGCAGATGCTTTTGGAAACCAGCCAGGCAGTTGCTCAAAATGTTAAACACAGAGATACCCTATGACGAAGCAATTCTACTCCTGGGTATGTATATATATAAATATATATTCATCCCCAAATTTCAGGGAGCTGCTGAAGACACATGGTCAGATGTAAATGTAAATGCACATGCTTTCCATGAGGCTACAAATCCTGAGTGCCAGAAGTATTTTCAATTCATGCTGAGGGTCTTTACTCTGGCAAGCTTAAGTTTTACCCACTGCCCCTCACCATCAATGATATTCTTCCTGAAAAAAGATGAGGGATGGGAAAAGTTTGTGCCAAGGAAGGAGGGAGGAAGGAAAAGATGGAAGAAGACAAAGACAGAGAGAGAGCCCTAAAAATTATTAGTAGAGAATGCACTTGGTTGTTTAGTTTTTAAAATCTCATTCAACATTCTTTGGAACAGACTGTGTGTGTGTGTGTGTGTGTGTGTGTGTGTGTGTGTGTGTGTGTGTGTTGGGGGGGTCTTTCTTTTTCATTCACACAACTTTCCATTCCCCATGGAGAAAATGCAAAGCCTACGGCTGTAATCACACAACTTCAATCTTGAGGAGGGGTAAGGGGGAATCAAGAAGGTAAATACGGTAGGCAGTCTTTGAAATCCACTTAAAAGTCGATTCATTATTGAATAATAAACGAATGAAGAATAACTCCTCTTCGTTCAGTTTTTCTCTGTCATTCACTTGACAGGCACTTGCCCCTGTGCCAGCATTTGCTAAACACCCGATGACCCCCAGTCCCAGACCTGATGAGACAGAAGGTACTGATGGGCCTCTGCCCTTTTTTCCTACTTCAGAAGTACTCATACCCTCTTTCCATCCCCTGCATTGTCAACGGAAGCCAGAGGCCTCTCTTTGGAATGCATGCTGGAAGCCTGAACAAGACGAGTAGGGAGGCCAGAAGCAGAAGCAAAATATCTGGAAGTTTTCTCCTGTCTCTGCTATAACATTTTAATGAAACAACCTCAGGGGTAGGATGATAAAGACACTGACATTGTAAAAGAAAATCTCTCTGCAACGCAGCTTAACCGTGCCCACATCCCATACCTATCTTTTTTTTATGATGTCTGCCTACTCTCATTAAATTCCAATTTAGCCAGTGGAAAGCTACTTCTTAGCCTCATCGTAACATTACAAGATTTGTGCGTGGAACTTTAATTGATGGCAATAAAGCTGCCTGCCCTCATGCGAGGAGATATACAGGCACCAGAAGCCTGATTTGAGTTGGAGAAGGGTCCTCATTTGAATTCCTATCTGTTAGAAAAAACAAAAGACTGCGCTGACAGTCTATCCCCTAATGAATTAGAAATCACTTACATGGGTACCCTTGGTCTTCAGTTAATGCATTCTTTTTAAAAGGTTATTTCTGCATCGGACCATTCTTTCACATTCAACTGGCGGCAACAGCAGATTTATTCATTCAGCAAATTTATTCCTGCAGTAGCTCTCAAAAATCAGCGCACAGTATTATACAGCACAGGCCCCATTTGTGAAATTATTTATAGCCTTATTTAGAAATCCAAGTTTCCTTAAAGACTGACAATTTTATTGGCTGATTTGAGCTCAGCTGTAAGGCAAGGAGAGTTTGCGTGTCTCCACTCAATATCCTGGGTTCCTGACATGTCTTTCGATGGCTGAGGCAGGTCACTGTGAGCGTTCTCCCGCAAGCCCGGCCTTCCCTTGGCCAAGCTGCCGCCAGACTTGGCGGGTTTAGGGAGCACGATCTGGGTTTGTGACTTTGACAGGAGATGCAAAATGCAGAAAACTCCTCTTGGAAGATAGAAGGGGTGGCCATTATTTGGGGATTCCGGGCTGCTAGAAGCCAGGCCTGGGATTCCATCTATCCATCTGTCCATCCTCTCCCCATCTGCCTTTACCCTTCTCGTTCCTTCTCCTCATACTCCCTCTCTCCCTCCTTGGCTTCTCTCCCTTCCCCTTTCTCCTCTGCTGTTACCCTCCAGTTGTCAAGGGGATTTTTATAAATAAATGTCATCTGCTACTTGAAATGTGGTATTTGCTTTGGTACTGAACTATCAAATTAGGTCATCTTTAGAGCTCAAATTTGCCAAAAAATGACCCCATCTTCACTTCACGCTGAGTCCTGAGGTTCTGGCCATGCCAGGACATTAGGGAAGCCACGGTAACAGACTGGAATTTGGTGAGAACGTTGGGGTTTTCATGGCCAAAGTTGTGATGTCAACCTCTGAGCAAAACCTTGCCTTGACACCTTTTCCAGAAGACCTGGCGGTATTTGGAATTAGATCCCCTCTCCTCCAGAAATCTGCTTCACCTCGAGTTGCATGACAGGGACAGGGGTTGAGAATCGATGCACATTTATTCACACACCTCTTCTGACACCCTCTTGGTTTATAATGAGATAAAAACCCTAAACTCTCTTGGTAAGATTTAATCCTGCCATCGATCGGTCTGATCCGCAATCCATCCAGTCATAAAAGGGTTAATTTTCCATTTTAATAAAAACACCACCAATGACACTTTTATTCCTTTGTTAAATTGAAACAAAGCATAATCTCACTTTAAAAATACTACAAGCAGATAATCAAAATTAGACAACGCCATGCTGGGCTCAACTAATTTTCACTTCAAAAGCACCCAATCCATACAGACTTTGGCAATGGATGATGTTCCAGAGTGAGAAAGAGGCAATTTGTACGCCACACTGGCTCTAACAATTTACTAAGTTAAGTGGCAAGATAGTAAAGGAATGGTGTTTTGATGAGAACAGTCTAATTAAAAGTGAATACAAGGATGTAAGGTTTGATTTCTATTACTGACTCTTCTATGCTCAGAGAATGTGAAAACAACAGAGCCTCATGGCATATTGTGTATCTGGTTTCCCTATTTCATCAATACCATTACTCATCATTGATGTGCATTGGTAGCGATCATGATTTATCACATTAACACATCACACATAGCAACCGTTTTGAGTCTCACGAAACCATCTTAGATGTGTTGCCTACGTTCTAGGTATCTACATTTTAATCCACATTAAAAACCCTGCAAGGTCGGCAACATTATCCCCGTTTTAAAGAGAAAACCTTTACGATTCAGAACGGTTAAGGAAATTGCATCAAGTCACACAGACAACAAGGAGCAGGGCAGGGATTTGAACCCAGACCTGGCACCAAAGTCCACGACCATTCTGTTACACCGCTCTGTCTCACCACACAGTCTAAATAAAGCGGCACGGTAGCGAGTTTTATTTCTTCCGGAAATATGTTCCTTTGCACAACACTGCTTATTCGGCTTGCTGCTTTGACCACTTATTTGCTTCTGTGTTGACATCTTCATGATCAATAATAACGTAATTAATAAAATAAAATAATGATAATAAACAATAATTTTACAAGGACAATACTTCTGCATATAATGCACTATAGTTTCAGAAGCCATAACCGATTTTGGTAACGCAGGAAGCAGTGTGTCTCCACATTCCAAATGGGCCCCAGCTGCTGTCGGATCTGACAGGTAGAATAATTTCCCTTTTAGCACGGAAAAGGTATAATTGGCCTTGGATTAGAAAATGGAAAGAGGAAGCTGTGACTCACGGGCCAGGAAACGAGTAATATGGTTGTGGACTTGGCGTTGTCCTATTAGCAGGAAAGATAGATTTGTGCTCGCTGTGGGTAGAACCAATGTCTCGTGTGCTGCCTTAGACAGGCTTAGGAAAGAGAGAAAAGACGGTACCTTCATCTCCAGACTTGGAGGCCACTGACAACTGTGCAGAGAGCAGGAAAGAAATGCCTCCTCTTGATTCTCACATGGGCACTTCCCTGCACAAGGACCAGCCCTCCAAGTGGCAATGACTGGAGCACAAGACTGATAAAAATCAGTAATACTGGGCAGGGAGAACAGTCCCCTTCATTCCACAGACATTAAATAAGCACCTGCTATGCTTTGGGAGGCCAATCAGAAAATCAGGCTGCTGGGCAGCCCAGTGTCTTTATGAGGACATGATCTTGGTGAAGGGGTAAAGGGAGGGGACAGACAAACAGCTCAACAGCCAGCAGAGTCAAAAACGGCTTCACAGAGAAGGTGACATTTGAGGTGTTGAAAGGTGAGTAGCAGGGCGTCACACAGAGTAGAGGGATGGAGTAGAAGGGGTGCAGGAGAAACAGCATGACAAAGAAACAGAATCAGCACCAGCAGGGAGCGAGAGGCAGAGCTAAAATGCAGGGATTAAAAGATGCTTTAAGGGGCTGGTCCTCGGGTCTTCGGGACGTTTTGTAAGATTGTGGCCATAGGCAGTCACGCAGTGCAAAACAACTACTTTGCAAATCATACGATCCCAAGGCTATTCTCTTGAACTGTTCAAGGTGGAGAGGTTGCATTTTAGGCTTGCGAGCCTGCCTGTGAAACCCAAGGCTGGCAGCCGGGGTGCTGCCGTCCTCCTGATTGCCTAAGAGGTAGGAGGACAAGTGTCAGCAGAAAAATATTTTCCCCATCCCAGGGGCTTGGTTATAGTCCCAAGGGAAGGTGCCACAATGGCCGCTTCTCAGGCTCCAGGCTCCCGGGCTCGCTGAGGATTTCAAACGGAAGCTGCTTACCCTGAAACCTCGAGAATAGCACCCCCATCTTTACTCTCTCTAAACCTTTCCACTTCAAGAGCTGTTCATTCACCCCCTTTTTTTGCCAGGGGGTACCCCAAATATAACCAGCAGGGGAGATTTCTAAATCTTAAATGTAGGATAAATAGACATTAATAGGCCATCTCTCTTCCCAGGGGAGACAGAGATTTTCTCTCATTGAAAAAGGCTCCAATTCGAACTGAGGGAAGTGGGGGGTGGGCACTGCCAAAGTGGCCCAGCAGGACAGGAGAGCAGGCAGAGCGCTGGCAGGGAGCCAGACTGCACCTGCCCACTCCATTTGGCTCTGGTCAGGCATTCCACACTTCAGTACATTTTTAAAAGGGGAGGGAGAGGAAGATAAAGCTAATGGTTAAAAGCAACAGAGATAAGAGAAGATCTGCCAGTGTGGGGAAACTTTCTGCTTTTGAAAACGTCCCACAAAGTTATCTTCTGCCACGTAGACTCCCTTTCATTTGGGTGCTGAAACCAAGTTCTAGGCGTGGGAAACACAGATTCATGCTAACTTGTATTTCCCTTGGCCAGACACCACTCTAGCAAAGCTGTGAGAGGGGAAAAAGGCAACTGGCTTTTAAATCCAACCTCTCTGCGGAAGACATTTAAAGGTAAAGCAATGGGGTTTTCTGTGATTTCCCTACCAAGCCTGCAAGCAAGACAGAGTTGAGGATCGTTTGTCTCTTTACAGCCAATGGCCCTTCACTGGCTCAAGGAAGGGGGAAAATAAATGTAGAGTTCATACCTAAATGTAGTACAGAACAATTCTCATTTCCAAATCTTGCAGGAAGCTTAACCCTTGGTCTGGGGAAATGGTACCACTGTCGCAATTTGATATTTACAGGGTGACAATCAAGAATATGGTACCAAAGAGGAAAGCAAGATCTGCCTCACATCTCAGCATGGATGGAAAGCTACGCCTCTAAGATATTCACGAGTAATCACTGTGCCTAGAGAATGCTGCACCAGACACGATACACAAGCAGGCACAAGCCCTGCTCTGGGGTATGACTGCTGAATTCATTCTCCCATTTTAATCCGAGGCAGGTGAACGCTTTTAATCTGTCCTGGAAGAGACCTTAAGTAAGGCTGTTCTCATTGCATAATTAATCCATTTAGCTCTACCTGAAGGGGGCAAGAAATTCCAGTTGGTTTTGGTTCCAGGAGTTCATGCCTCTTTTCTCCCAAAGTCAATCCCTGCCTTTGAGTGGCAAGGTAGCCTCAAGTCAGGGCTAACTGGGGCTTATCTTTTATACTTGGTCTTTATACCTGGATGGTAATGTCCGCAAGAGTTGGCACGTATGGCCTCGCTAGCAGCTGGCCAGAGCTGCACCAGCTTCTGTCCAGAGCATGATGGAAGGGACCATTCCGACTCCACCAACTGAGCTAAAGAAAACAAACACTGCCACCTGGAATGTGAGTGTTCCCAGGATTCCGTCAGAATCTGGGCAGGCCCATGCTGACTTTGAACAAATCCACCCCACAACAGCAAACCACAATTCTCTAACATCCTTTACCTCCAAATTCCAAGATTTGAAGTTCTAACGTGCTGAATCAATCACTTGGACGAATTAGTGTTTTGAAAGAGCCATCCCCACCAGCGTCCCTTATACAATTCTCTTTTAATCGACTGGCACTCGGTGGCATATTTCCTTGCTCATGCGGCAGGCATGTGTGGCAAACTAACAAAAAAGCAAACATTCTGGGATGGGGTTTTAGCATCCGGGAGGTATGCAGCCTGTCACGCTAGGAGGAACAGCCGAATGGAAAGACTCCCAAACATCTGGGGCGATGCTTCAAATTTCAAAGTGATCCTTCTGCTTGCACAACTTTACAATGTTGGCATTTGCCAAATGCTTATGCTGTGCTTAATCTGAAACTAGGCAAGGATTTCCACTCTCACTCCAGTGTCACTGGAATGATTTTTTCTGCTTAAAGAGAATTTTTTCGCATCCTGAAATTCAGCCTGCTCATGGTATAGTGAAACAGAAAGGGAGTAGGACTCACTGTTGGCCTTCGTCCGGACACTGCCCCCAACACCTGACCTTCTACTCAAGTACACGGCTTCCCCTGGTCTACACTGCAGCTCTGGTTAGGAAAAGCAGCAATTTTGACCAAGGACTCTCAATTTTCCAGCTGCTGCTACCCAAGTCTTTGACCTTGATGGAGATTCCAGGCATTTGCATTCTTGAGAAATCTAAACCTAGGATGGGACGGTTCTTTGGGTCCTTAAGACATGTTCACGGTTCGTACTCGGACGCTGTTAAGGTATTCATAAGTAGAGTTACATTCAGCTGCAATTTTTCCTTTCAAAAGAGGGGTGTCCTTCTTATCCTGCCCTTACCTTACTTTAAAACTCTGATACAAAATAAAGGTAATATGCATGTATCTGGAATCACGAACATAAGAGTCAATTCTCTTTTTCCAGTGACAGCAATTCACAGACTCTGAAGGACACTCCATGTTCATCCTATACCTTAGGCAAAGCAGCATAACAGAGGACGCAAACCCTGGCAAAAATGGAACCCAGAAGTGAGTTTTTTACTATGAACCTGCAGCTACTAATCCAAGGCCACCCTCCCTGTGAAAATGCTGCTCTAGAACCAGGAGGAAATGGGTCAGGGGTGGAGGGGCTGGGATTGCCTCTCTATTGTTGAGGCAGAAAGAATTTCTTCACTGAATTCTAAAAATTGAAAAGAGAGACTGACTTTTGAATTTGCTTTCCTTTGCCCTTCTCTCCCTCAACTCACCACCAGGAACTAAGAGCAGCATGTGCCCATTTGCCCACAAGATGGCTCCATTGGGGGACAAGAACCCCTGTCAACTTGGCAGTCGAAGCATACCCTGGGAAATACCCGACCGACCGCAAGGCTGTACTCAACAGAAACCACCTCAGCTAATGAATACAAGAAGCTACTCTAGGAATCCACATGGCTCAAAAAGCAAATCCAAGTGGTGGGGAGCAGCCGGGACCCCAGAAATCTCACCATAAAAATGGAGGAAATTTCTAAGATGAATGGTAAGTTCTCACAAATGTCACTATCTGGGCCTTTTTTTTTTCCCAAGTACTATTTAATCTTTATAATAACTTTTTTTTTTCACAATATCATCACATAGTTGTATATTCATTATCATGATCATTTCTTAGAGCATTCGCATCAATTCAGAAAAAAGAAATAAAGAGAAAACAGAAAAAAATTCATATATAACATACTCCTTACCCCTCCCTTTCATTGTTCACCAGCATTTCAATCCACTAAATTTATTTTAACATTTGTTCCCCCTATTATATATTTATTTTTAATCCATATGTTTTACTCATCTGTCCATAAGGTAGATAAAAGAAGCATCAGACACAAGGTTTTCACAATCACACAGTCACATTGTGAAAGCTATATCATTGTTCAATCATCATCAAGAAACATGGTTACTGGAACACAGCTCTACATTTTCAGGCAGTTCCCTCCAGCCTCTCCGCTACATCTTGACTAACAAGGTGATATCTACTTAATGCGTAAGAATAACCTCCAGGATAACCTCTCGACTCTGTTTGAAATCTCTCAGCCATTGACACTTTATTTTGTCTCATTTCACTCTTCTCCCTTTTGGTTGAGAAGGTTTTCCCAATCCCTTGATGCTGAGTCCCAGTTCATTCTAGGATTTCTGTCCCACATTGCCAGGAAGGTCCACACCCCTGGGAGTCATGTCCCACGTAAACAGGGGAGGGCAGTGAGTTTGCTTGTTGTGTTGGCTGAGAGAGAGATGGCCTGGGCTTTTTACGGCCATCTACGGAGCAGTGACCACACTCATCCTCACACATGCCAGGCAGAGCTGTGGAAGTCACTGACCATCTGTGATGCGGGCAAGGGCAGTGTGTGGTGGAGAAGGACTGTGTGCATCAGAGCCCTCCCCATTCAATGCCCAGGCAGGGGCAGCCCCATCCACGGGGCGACTGCACACGCACAAAGTTCCATGTCTTTGAAAGGAAGCTGTGGACTTTCCCCACTGCCCTCAGTCATCCTCCCCAGTGTCCACCAAGCTACCCCAGGCCGAGGCCCCGTGGTGCTGACGGCCCTGACTGGGAATGGAGGGGTTCTGCTGCAGGGATGGAAACCAGGAAGCAAAGCAGCAGTGAAGTTCAACAAAGCTCGGAACTAAAGTTCAGCAAGACCAGCTCTGGTTACCTCATTCTGGGCCCTTTTTGTCCACCCTCTTCCTTGAAAGCTTGACCTTTTCCTGCTTTATAAATGCATGTTAGAAAAGCATTTTTTTTTTCACCACCTCAAATCCCTAAAGACTAGGAATCTTTGTAATTGAGGCAGAAATGACTCTGATATATTGGCATGTGGTCTCACATGGTTACATTTTAAAAGAGCCTTCAAGAAAATCTCAAAAGGCTTCATGTTCTCTAGTACAATATATGGAAAGAGACTTGCTTCAGTAACTGGCAATCGTTCTGTTAACTGGTGTCCCTGTTGCCTAAATCAAGTATTGACTCATAAAAATGAGAGGACTTCCCTCTCTCTCTCTCTCAGCCCAACTCTGCAAGTGAAACCATTGCCCTCCCCACTATGTGGGGCATGACATCCAGGGGTGAAAGTCTCCCTGGTGGCGTGGGAGATGACTCCCAAGATGAGCTTGGTCCTGGCACCGCGGGATCAACAAAGCCATCTGATCAAAAGGGGGGAAAGAAGTGTAACAAATAAGGTATCAGTGGCTGAGAGAGTTCAAATAGAGTCGAGAGGCTACTCTGGAGGTCACTCTTATGCAAGCTGCAGTTAAACATTGCTACCTATCATAATTTGCCACCCCCCAAACAAAACCATTCCAGCCAATCTTAATGAACACCTAGGGCATTATATAAGAGTCTATAAATGTTCCAGGCACTAGAGTAACTTTCCAGAAATCTACAACCTCCAGATGGGTCCCTGGACCAGATAAGTCCTAAAATCTAGAGGGCCCAGCCTTTCCAGAACATTAGCTAATTCCATCTCCCTACCCCATATTACTGACAGCCTCTTCCAACATGAAAAAGTTAGAAGGCTATAGCCCAAAACCCTAAAGAGAAGGATAGAAAGATTAAAGGTGAAGGTGGAATTATACAGAGAAGATAGTATTTAACAAATGACTATGATTGTTGAATCATTACTTTGGTATCTCTTTTATTCTCTAGTATCTTAGAGAAGCTAGAAGTTCCACCTAAAATTGTGGAATTGTAAACCATGCTAAACTCTGAAATCTGTTCTACAACTAGCTGTTGCGATGTACTCTGAAATTTATTGCTTTTTTGTATATTTGTTATTTTTCACCAAAAAAAAGATAAAATGAGAAGGAGGAGTGTAACAGAGAAGATAGGATTAACAAATGAGTATGACTACTGAGTCATTATATTGATATTTCTGTTGGTCTCCAGCGTCTTGGAGCAGCTAGAAGAAAAAACGAAAAATCGTGGAATGTAACTCATACCAAACCTTAAAATCTGCTCTATAACTACTTGTCAAAAGGTACTTGGAAATATATTGATTTTTGGAATATATGTTATATTTCACAATAAAAAAGTTAAAAAAAAGAGTAAAAAACGAGGGGCCTTCTAAGATGAAAATGCTATACTCTGTACTTTATCACCAACAAAAGTTATATCTGTGCCAAGTCAGAAAGCAGCACTAATTTCTCAACCTCACTAAATGTCAGAAGAGGCAGGGAAAATGAAAGTGAAGGAGAATATGGAGACAAGCTGTGGATGGAAAAGTTTCAACTATAACCAGCTATGCTAGGAAAACTTCGGCATACCTCTTCTTGGCCGTTTACATCCTCATATGTTACAGACGTTTCCTAATGTCCATAAGACAGGTATACTCGTCCCCTTTGCTCACAGCCAGAAACTAATCATTATTCTGCATATTTTTATTTCTGTTCTAAGATCCTTTCTTGCTGCCTTTTAGTAGAAGCAATTATATTCTACAGATATAAGCTATTTTTTCTTCAAAATAGTCACACTGAGATGGAACAGAAGTTTATTTTGCTTTGTTTTTAATCACTAGTACAGTTGTATGTCTCAAGGAACAAAGCAATTTACTTTGCTTAGTATTACCCAGTTAATAGTCCAGAGTTGGGGCTGGGGGCCTTTTAAGTTACTGGGTTTTTTCCACTGGACAATTCTGCCTTATTATGGAGAGACACGGACGCCTTCTGATATGCTGTGTAGGTACACATTTGACAAGGGTGGCCCTAGGGAATAAATCATAAAATAAAATGTTTTGCCAATAACACTCAGTCCAGTAAAACCTGTTACTTTTTCCTTCATTATTCTACAGCAATGCTGTCCCATGGAACTTTCTGCCATGATAAAAATGCTCTGTATTTGCACTGTCCAATATGGCAGCCATTTGCCAAATGTAATTATTGCTTCATTCATTATTGGAAAGTATAGCTTTCGAAAGAGTGCTGGGCATTCTAAAACTAATGGCTTTATCAAGAATGACTGCTGCCAGAATGCAATATACCAGGAATGGATTGGCTTTTACAAAGACAATTTATTCCGTTACAAAGTTATAGTTTTAAGGCCATGAAAATGTCCAAATTAAGGCAACAACAAGAGGATACCTTCACTCACGAAAGACCAACCACATCCAGGGTTTCTCTGTCACATGGAAAGGCAAATGGCGATGTCTGCTGGCCCTTTGCTCCCAGGTTTCATTGCTTTCAGCTCCCAGTTCCAGTGGCCTCTTCTCTGAGCTTCTGTCTGTCTCCAAGCATCTTTCAACATCTGTCACTTGGTTTCATCTCTCTGCGCTCTGTGTTTGGCTCTGAGCTCTCTCTTTCCACGAGCTCTTTTAAGGATTCCAATAAATTGCTTAGGACCTACCTTGAATGGGCAAGGTCACATCTCCATGGAAATAATCTAATCAAAATGTGGCACCCACCACTGGGTGGATCAGGTCTCTGTGGAAACAACATAATCAAAAGACCCTACCCATAACCAAGTCTGCACTCACAAGATTGGACTAAAAGTGATTGGTTTTTCTGGGGCACATGACAGTTCCAAACCAGAAGAGGCAGTCACAGAAAGAAGGCTCTGCGAGTCTCCTGTGCTCACCGATGATGTTCAGACGATGAGTCACTTCCTACCGCCACAGACGATCACTGATGGGGCCCATCTAATATCGTGGTGACCAAGTCTCCTACCCCTTGACAGAAATTTAATGTCAGAACAGTTATACCCGACTTTAGCCCAAACCAAAATGGGGGAAAACTTACAGCATAAGAAGCTGGCTGGTGAAGATGACTCCCTTTAAAAAAGATTCATCAAAGGATTCATTAATGAGCAAGTTCGCCTTGTGCAGGCAGAGAAGGGCTAATTTACAAATTTATACTCAACTTTTAAAGACCATGTGAAGTGACAGACATGCAAATTATGATGGAGACATTATTTATGAGGTGGCAGGAATAATAAAAATGAAGTAATGGACAGTTTTATTCATACGGTTGAGAAATTCATTCCTGCAGGGAGGTGAAGTCAAAGGGCACACCAGTGGGGACGGGCCAACTTCCCCATTGGGGTCCTGGCCACTGCTTTGGCCCCCGCCTTCCTTCTCTCATCTGCTGGCCACACCAAAGCATCATCATTGCTGCTCCTGCATGATCCGTGGGACTGGCCCTTTCACAATATTGATTCCCTGGAATCCTGAGCCTCTGGGAAAACTGAGGACTTATCGATTTAACCATTTCAGGAAAAAAATTATCTCTAATGCATTCCAAGTCTGAAGAAAACAGACGAAATTAAATATATATGAAACTCTTCTTAATGATCCAGCGTCATTTCGAAACACGTGGCTGTGGTGCTGCTGTCCTTTTGTGGCCCCATCATCTCTGGTCCCCTGGCTGGCTACACAGCCCAGCATCCCTCCGTCTGTTCTCTCCGCCACATTTAGTAAGTGCTCAGGCCTGCTGCTTCCTGCCACTGTGGTGTCTCCCAAATCCACACTGGCTCAGGCCCTAATAACTTCCCTCCTCCCCTATGGCCTCTCCCCTCTCTTATTATCTCAGTGTCCTGTAATCTGAGTGTTCCAGGTCCCAGAATCCTGCTAGGTCACCTTCCTCCCTACCCTCAAATTTTCAACTTTCTCTCTTGCTCCTTACAAAACAAAATCCAAACACCCGAGCCATATGTACAAGGCCCCAAAACAATTTTCTGAATAGCTTCTCTCCTATTACTTTTCAGTTCCCCTTTGTTCTAGCTAAAGCCCACGTCACTCATTCATCCCCAGATACACCCCAAAACCCTCAGCCTCTTTCTTTTCCTCTTGAGGTCTCCTTTGCATGGGGGTGGCTGACCCTCTATCCCTGCAGATGAACTCTAGGCATCTTTCAGGTCCTAAGGCAAATGCCCTCCCAAGAATCCAGGCATCTACCCCTTCTTCGAGCCGGGGGAACCGATCTCTCCATCAGCAACATGATGTTCCATTCTCACCTCTTCTGTGCGTCCTGAACTCGTGAGAGGTAGCCTGAGCCACCCGCAGCACGCTACCATGCTGGGCTGGAACCTGACTCTGCCACTCAGAGCTGTGTGACCTCAGGCAGAGTAAAAAGCCTCTCTGGGCTTCACTTTCCTCTTCTGCAAAGGACCATAATAGCAATGCTTATCAAATCAAATGTATTGTGTGAAGGAACTGACATGATATTTAAAAAAGGCAGAGAACAGTGCCTGACCTCAGAGAAGCGCTCAAAGGTGAGCGGTTGCTGGTTTTCTCTTGTGTTACTGACTCTTACCAACATGCCTGAAAATCTCCCACTTTAACCATAGTTCTCATCCCTGGCTATGCCTTATGATTAACCATATTAACAACAAATGAAGCAAGACAAGCAAGTGCCAGGCCCCCAGCCCTCGAGATGTGCACCATTAGGCTTGGGAGAAAGCCTGGGCATCACTGTCCTCAGGAGGATGCATTCTGATAGAACGAGTTCCCTCGTTGCTCCTTTTGTTCCCCAAGTCCTCTCCCCTGCACACAGATGAGGCTGGGGGGATAAGGGACAAGCTGCAGCAGCCGTGCCCGGAGGTCTGCAGGCTTGAGCCAAGTTCAGACTTTTGCCTCCTTGCAACGCTGCAAATTTTTCTACCTGTAACAGTCCCTCTTTCCCTTCTACTTCACTTTAGGCAGAAGTAAAATCCAAAAAGCCACCGTAGAAGACACTTTG
Organism: Myrmecophaga tridactyla; assembly: GCA_004026745.1. Taxonomy (NCBI): domain Eukaryota; kingdom Metazoa; phylum Chordata; class Mammalia; order Pilosa; family Myrmecophagidae; genus Myrmecophaga; species Myrmecophaga tridactyla. The sequence goes on from PVIY010012635.1 coordinate 26,023, forward strand.
TCAGTTCTTCAGTAAGTTAAACATGGATATACAATATGACCCAGCAATTCCACTCCTCAGTACATACCCAAAAGAATTCAAAAAAGCGATTTGACAAAAAATTGTAACATGAAATGAATATTCACTGCAGCGCTATTCACAACAGCCAAAAGGCGGAGACAAGCCAAGTGAACATCAGCTGCTGAATGGACAAACAACATGTGGTCTGTCCATCCAGTGGAATATTATTCAACCGTAGAAAGGAATGAAGGAATGACGTTGGGACATATGCTAAAACACGAATGAACCTTGAAAACGTGCCAAGTGAGATAAGCCAGACACAAAAGCCATATATTGTAAGCCTCCATTTATACGAATAGACAAATCTACAAAAAGAAGATGAGAGGTTGCTAGGGATTAGGATGGGGAAAGACATGGGGAGACACTGCTAATGGGTACGGGGTTTCCCTTTGGAGTGATGAAAATGTTCTGGAACTAGAGAGTTGCAATGGTTGCACTGTGAATATACTAAATGTCACCGAATTGCTCACTTTAAAATGGCTAACGTGGTGAATTTTAAGCTATGTGTATTTCAGCAAAAAAAATGCAAGAACTAAATTTATTAGAATTATTATAATGAGGAATAAACAGTCTTTGAGTGAGGACCTTCTCCAGACGAAAAGTGAGCAAGATTAAATACTTGAGCTTTGGCGTATCTTTGAGCATTATATTACACTTTTATAATTACGTGATTCTGTTTTTGAAGACTTCGTGTTTCGAAATAACTGACGAGCAGGTTCTGGATAACTGGGTGATTTTTGAACCAATAACACTAAAAGAAACCAAGAAAAACACCCCCTCTGCCCCCATCTCCCTGGTGCTGTGTCTGACTGTTGGGCTGACCACTAGGCTAAGTGAGTCGGAAAAGCACGCGGCACTTTTGTTGTGTTGACTGAGCTTTTCTAGCCTGACCCGGGTCACTTTGGATGAAAGCACATTTGCAATTTATAGAAAATCATTTCTCCAAAGTCTTACGTGACTGCATCCCTTCCGCCAGGAGATAGCAGAGCTGTGTGCAGATGGAGGAAAATGAGAAAACAACTTCAAAGGTTTAATTTGAAAGAAATAATGAAGAACCGGACAAACGGCTGTTTTAGGAAAATTCACCGATTGCGCCACATGATTGGCCTTGATATGACTCGCTCATCACTTGAAATTAGTGCCGTTTCCAAAGTCAAGTTAGACAAGGAAAAAGAAAAAACAACCACTAGAGTATATCAATCAAAAAGATATTTCCATAGATTTATTTGATCACTAATCAGGTACTAAATCATCCTTCAGTTTCGCTACCAAGGATCATTACTTTTAGGAAGTGCTTAAGCGGAAAGAAAAATGCATCTGTTCAAAGCTGTAATGCAAAACATGGAAGTGGTATTGAACAGAGAAGTAGTATTATATTTGCTATCAAAATTATACCCTACAGATGGGCCACGGTGGCTCAACAGGCAGAGTTCTCGCCTGCTATGCCAGAGACCAAGGTTCAATCCCCGGTGCCTGCCCATGCAAAAAAAAAAAAAAAAATTATACCTTTCTTAGCATCTCCTGGCAGAGTGCTCCTGTAATGATCTTAACAGAATGTTTTCAATATAATACATTAAAACACGGATTTGAGAATTAAATCAATTTGGCTACATCAAAGTTCAATTTGTAAAAAGGTTCTTACGTATAGTCAGGTTCCAAATCTGCACCTCCCAGCAATGGAAACTAAATGGGAATGTTACTTAATGGACGGTATCATGGTCAGTTTCATGTGTCAACTTGGCCAAGTTGAGGTACCTGTTTGTCTGGTTGCGTAAGTGGTGGCCTGTCTGTTGCAATGAGGACATTTCATAGAATTAAATCATGATCATGTCAGCTGCTTCCACAGCTGATTCCATTTGTAATCAGCCAAAGGGGAGTGTCCTCTGCAGTGAGTGATGCTTAATCTAATCACTGGAAGCCTTTTAAGGAGGACTCAGAGGAGACAGGCCCCATTCCTGCTTCGGCTGGCGAGCCTCTCCTGTGGAGTTCGTCCAAACCCTCCATTGGAATTGTCAGCTTCACAGCCTGCCCTGCGGATTTTGGACTTTGCGTTCCTGCAGTCACGTGAGAGACTTTTATAAATTTTATATTTGCGAGCGTTCCCTGTTGATTCTGTTTCTCTAGAGAACCGTAACTAATACAGTTGGTATGATAGGAACAACTCTTTTTGTATTTCAAGCCACTATAAGAGAGAAATAAAGGACTTCTGTTGATTGCATAGATGATTGAGAACACACATAGAAAGTCTTACATTTATAAGCTTAAGATGTACTTTAATAATTATGTATACTCTCAACTATTTTTTTTTTCATGGGCAGGCACTGGGAATCGAACCCAGGTCCTCTGGCATGGCAGACGAGCATTCTTGCCTGCTGAGCCACTGTGGCCTGCCCAAGTACCCTCGACTTTTATGTTAAGTCATACATACTAAATGACAAATAACTGAGAGAAGAACTTCTCTATAATCCAAATCACAAGACACTTTTGTGTGTGAAGCCAAGATCTCTTTGTACACTGCACTCACATCTGTGAACAAAGCTACAACTCTGTAGCTACTTATTCAAACTACATATCAACCATGGCAACCCAGACGCATATAGAATCAACTAATCTATTGAACAACCTTGTGCTTTTAAGGTTTTCTTCTAGATCATCCCCTACTGGGCTCAACTAAGAGTGGGAAATGTGATCTTAGCATTTTAGGTTGGATTTATCTTAAATAACATCTTAGGCTATTGGAGCTTTTGGAGTGCGCTGTTAACTCCATTGAAATCATTCCAAGTACTAATATTACAGTGGGCTGTATGCATAGCATGAACCTTCCTGCTTGGAGAAAGCTGCCAACCACCACACAAAGTCACAGGGACAGGATGAACAAGAGCAGCTCAAAGATGCACATACAGAGGAGACTTGCCCTGCCTCTAGGGGACACAGTGGCCAAGGAGTCCAAGGGATCTGCTGCCTCCTCCATGTAGATGCATCCTATGGCTCCATCCTCCATGTAGATCCATCCTATGGCTCCATCTTGGCTTCCAACCACTGACACTGGACTGTGCTTGGCTGACTCCACATCACATCTGAGAGATGGGCCTGGTGCAACAGTAGGTGCCCACCGGATGTTACCAAACATGTTTTTTATTTATAAGTAATATGTAGATATGATACTGAATTCTTGTGGATGCTAGATGAAGCAACCATAAAGAAATATCTCTAGCATATCCCATGATGGCTGGTATTAAACTCATAAGAATGCAGTAAACAATTCCTGAAGTCACCCTTAAGTCATGCAACACCCAAATCCTACTAAGTTTGTTAAATATTGTATTAATGAACAAAGGAATGAACAGCTGGAGGAACAACTCAAAGGAGACCAGGTCCAATGGCGTCCAGGCACATGAAAGGACTCATTTTGGATTTCTTTTCTGTCACATGTATTTGTCTCAATTAGAGCTGCCAAGCATTCCCACGCCCCTGAGACCATCTCCACAAGCTTCGTGGCCTTTTAGGACGCAATAGAGAGTACTGCTTAGAATATCTGTCCTGTTTAATCAACTGCTAAATGCTGCCTCTTTAGATATGCATGCAATACCCCAAGAGCAAGAAGAAGTGTAAAAGTGAAGGGTGCCCATTGGAATTCAGTTAAACCCCTGCATGCAAATGGAGCCTGTTATCAAGAGGGTCTGCCAGAGCCTAAATTCTCATCTACCTTTAACTCAGATCAACTTTAACAGCATGTAGAGCCGAGATGTGCCATAAAAAGTATATTGGGACAATCTGAGGATCTTTCTTAGAAGATCATTGTCTTTGCTATTCTCGCTCTGGCCATCCTAGCTCTGGCCCTACTGTGGCTCCCGGACCTCATGCAATCGCTTCCTTATTGGTCTCCCTGCCTTGCTCCTGGATCTGTGCAAAGAAATGGCACACAGAAATGATACCTTGCGGTGTTACATTCAAACAGCACATAATCTCAACATGCGACACAATGCATTGACAGCCTAATGCCCCATGATATTGTCATTGCGACACAAAACAGGAAGGCCACCCTTGGCTTAAGGCACAAACCCTTCAAGAGAAGGCCAACACATGCTGCCCGTGGAAAGAAAAAGGGCAGGCAGAGAAAGGACAGGACTGCAGGTACAAAGCAACTGATAGGGAGTTTTCTATTCCGCATTTCTTCTCTAGTTCCAGGTTTGAGGTAAGTGCAATAGAGAAGGAAATTGTGGAAGGACTTGTGTGTGGGACTGCTGGGGCAAGTGGGTAAGAGCTCAAGTGACCAGGTGTCCTGGTTGTCACAGGCTGGCCTAGGTTTATGCCTCTTGTACAGGCATAATTATTATAGTGCCCCCCTTTACAAAAGGGAGCACCAATTAGAGCCTAGCCAGCATCCAGATTCTTTGGATGGGTTCAGCAGGCAACCTGGAATGCAGAGATGCACAGAGAGCTCTATCTACAAAAGCGATAAGCATGCCTGAGCTCTCCATGCCAGCCTCAGGCACTCCCAACCCCCCATTCAAGGGCCACCATCCTCATCTTGCTCCTTGAACATAACACCGTTCTGGAGAAAGGGCTTTATTCAAAGGAGAGCCTAATGGAAGATACACCTGAAGCCCGCTGCTGTTCCTTAAGCCCCAAAAGGACCCTTTGCTGGCAGCTGCAGCTGCTGAACCAATGGAAGGGGAAACAACGGAAACAAGGAATTAGACGAGAAAAATTATTTCTCTTCTTAAAATGATGACAGGTTGTTGTGTCGTGGAGAAAAAATCTTGAACTTCAATATTTCAAAGAAGTAGAATTTTTTTTTTAAAAAAATAAAGCACAATAAAGTCTTTTCACAGATTTCTGTTCAAATGAAAGTACCATGGAAGGCGCAAAGGGATTTGGAAGGTTTAAATCATAATTAAATACAACTCTGTTTCCGCAATCGCTTTTATAGAAGTTTTTTCTTTTTGTTTAACTACAGTGATTGTTCATTTTTTCTGGTTTTAATTATAGCAAGGCAAGGTTTGAGGGTTTTGTTTTTTTTTTTAATAACATGAATGATAATATGATTTTTCTTTTCTTGACCTTCATCGTCACCAGAGCTCAGGTTTCAGGGCAAACCCTCCAAGACAAGCCTTAACACGGGAGAAAGCTATCATCCATCTTCCCTCGGGCCTCTCTGCTCATGTTTGCTTGCTTGAAGACCAGAATCCTCTTGGCTCAGAAGTTCCCCTCTTTCATTCCCTCGCTGCCCAGAGAACACGTCTTCCCTCTTGCCATGTTCAGATCATGTTCTTTCCCACAACTGGCCCATCTTGCCACCTCCTCTCAGCCTAACCGCCAACTCTTCTCATGGGCCTCCACACGTGGCTTTTGATGGCATCACTGGGGGCTTCCTCTGGGTCCTCTCTCTAGCCACACTCCACACTCCAGAATTCTCTGCTTGTCCTCCACCTTGGGGTTAGCCCGTGCTCCTGGGGCCAGGGACTCTCACCTCAGCCTTGACATTGGACAGAGCCACATTTGCAGGCACAGTCTGTTGTACATATCTTGTCCTTGATTGTTGTGCCCGAATTCTTATCTTGAACATTTCAGGGCAGGAAACCTTGGGTTTTCATAGGCTACGAAGTATCTATGCTTCTGTGGCCCCTAAATAACAATAACATTTGTTGGCTTATGAACAAATATTTGCTGTCTCCAGCAAAGAGACAGATGGGAAAATGCAGACAGAAAAAGCAACCCTTACTAGGCAGGTAGTAAAAAGAAATGGCACTTCATTCTCTCATGAGATTTTATGATAAGCCTCAGTAAAAAAGCTTATGCTTGAGTTTAAATCACCAAATTTAAAAGGAAGAAGCTGTAAACAAGTTAAGACTAACTGATGAACCGATACATGAAAAATACACAACCATGGAAACTAATCCAGGAGAAAAATCAATCTACCTCCAATTGTGGAATTCTTCCTAAAAGATTAATATTATCAAAATAATCTGAAGTATTTTATGAGGTGATTTCACTGCATGGACCCAGATAACATTCAGATGTAGGATTACACAAAACCCAAATTCTGTGAACTACCCAAGTAACCAGATATCTTGATCAAATTAGGCGCTAATTTAATCATAATTAATGAATAAATTAATTTCACATACTGAAATTTCGTATTTATAAATTGTTGCCAATTTTTCTGATACAACTGAAATCAGTCAAGCGATTTTTAATTCTGACTCTTCACCTTGGCAGTTGCGCCCTGAGTTTTCTTAAGGCGAGTCTCTGAGCTTTTCATTTCCTCCTAATAGATTGCTCTCTTGACAACTATTATTTTCTAGCCATCTACCATTTCACAGCTCCACTCTGGAGGTTAGCCCAGGTCCCTGCTCACATATTTTTCTGTCTTCCCCATCTGCGGTGATTCCAAGCCACTCCATTCCACCTCCACGTGTCTGATTAGATTGAAAACCGTGTGTACACAGCCAGTATGGGTGTTCCGTGATGTTTTCATTGTTGGAATCTCCTTGCCTCAAATGGTAGAACACTCCAGAAGGGAGAGTTTAAAAACTATGGAGGCCCAGTATCTCACAAAGGAGAATCAGAAATTTATGCTGGAACTTGCTGCCCTCCACTTGCCACCCTCCACTTCTATTGAAGGGACATGCCCTAGCCTAGAGGGCTTGGATTGTTCATATTTTGTTAATCTTGAAAGCATCAGAGTAATAATGGCAAGAGGCAGGGGAGGTTTCTCTGTTTCCTTGTGACTGAAAGGATTCAAACAAATATAGCTTAATATTAGTTATCTGTTTTGATGACCAATTTGGAATTTATTCAAGAGGTAATTTCTGTTCTATTTAAACAATCCTGCCGCTGTTTGGGGGACTGAGGTGCCAGAAAACCACTGCCTAACATGACTGAAAATACTATTATGAAGTAGATGTTAAGCTTTAGCGACGTATAATAAGTATATTCTAGGGTGATTGCTCTACCTATTTCCTACTTCTTTGAAAATCAGACCTCACCAATAACCTCACTGATTTATACCCAGCCAGAGCTGACTAGACAAGGAAAAGACATCAGATCCATGACAGTCCATCCACTGACTCTACCCAGGTGGCCCTGTCCAGAAAGATGAGATGGACCAAAGCCCCCCTTTCTCTAAAGGTGTCCAATGGAACCTCCTGTGATGATGGAAATAGTCTTATCTGTACAGTCCAGGAGGGGAGTCACTGACCATGGGTAGCTATTAAGCACCTGAAAAGTGGCTAGTGGTACTGAAGAACGGAAGGTTTCATTTTATCTAATTTTACTTTTAACTGTCTCAGACAATGCAGTACTAAAGAATCAGACTGAAATAATGTAAGAAGTTCTAATAGGGGGTGAGAACTTGAGTTAACTGGTCTTATGAAACCTTAGCTGGGTCACACCTACCCCTGGGGTTATGAGCCAGGAGACACAGGTAGCCAGCTCAGGTGGAGGTGGACAAAGAATGTGTATCAGAGAAGATGGATGGTCTTCGGAATTGCCTTGCTTCTCAGCCATCCTGAGCCTGGTCACTTCACTCTTCTAGTCTTCCCGAGACATCACCTTGGTAGCAATCTTCTTTCCTGGCACTCAGGGTAGATTGAGGAAGTTTCTGCTCTATGATGCTCCAAGAAGAACAGAAAGCATCTCAGAATCACCAAACTTAGTGGATACCGGGCATTAGGCTTGGAGATTTTTTTTCTACTTAAAAACCATGCTTTATCATTGTTAGTGTTGAACCGAACAAGAGTCTAATCAATGATCATCTTAAACACACTGAGCCAGAAGAGAAAAACCTTGCCCTAAAATGGAATAGTACTCACCCTCAGTCAAACTAAAAATGAATGGTCTCTTAATCATGCCTGACACAGTTTTCCTTCACACAGATATGTTGCAAATTCACTCAAAAGTACACACATAGGAAAGGTGTTTCATTCAGAGACTAGGAAACTACTTTGTCAGGTGCTTGATAAATCTGCTCCAAATTTCCTGGGTTACAGAAGATTAAGGAAATCAGATAAGTCCATTTCAAATTCAGTCGCAGAGCTCAACTGAATTTTCCTTCTCACTCTAACATGCCTCTATCTAGATTATTTCATGTCTTAGAGGCAGGAGAACTCTCCTGTCTGAAGAAAAGAAAGAATTTAAGAGTGCTTTGGTGGTGTGTCTCGCGGATAACTGGCTGTTCCAGTCGCGGGAAGTGCGGGGGGCTCTTCTGAACCAGCCGTTGCTGGCGACCAAGGTTTGCAAGCCCGCACCAGCCACGAGGAAGCACAGTTTAGCCATGAGAGCTCAGGCCACATGTTGTGGCGCCATCTCCGCAAGCTCCCAAAAAGTCCCTTTGGAAGTGGTTAATGCTGGTCCCTGCTGATTTCTGGCTCCCTGAATTCCCATAACGTGGCAGGTGGCACCCCCTGCTCCTCAGCACGGCAGGTGGTTGTGGCACGGTGAGGTGCTCTGGGCAATGCTTTGTGGTAATCACAGCACAGCCAATGCAGCACCCTCCAGATCTCTTTGTTTTCCTCTCGGCCGTGTCAACTACGAATGCGGCTGGCGGTGGCTATTCCATCAGCCACCGTCCTGGTGAGGGCAACAAAGACACGCAGCAAAGCTGCCGGTCAGCCACTATGGCCAGTGTGAGTGAGCCATCCACTTTTGCTGCTTTAAGCCAGTGAGAATTCAGAGCTGTTACTGCAGCATAAACTTCCCCATCCCGAGTGATATGTTGCAGGTATGTTTTTATTGATCACAGAAGTCACACACACACACACACACACACACACACACAGAAGCGGGTGGCCAGTTAGAGCAAAGACACTCTTCAAACTACGGTTATGCCAAATCGACACATACCACAACGAAAGGTTCACACACCACAAACTGCACATGTCCCAGTATAAGCTCCATGGGTACCAGGGAGAGCTTCGCATATGCCAGTTCAAGGGAACAGCATTAAAAATAACCAGTCTTTCTATTGCCTTCTCTGCTGTCGGTGAGTGTGGGGAGGGAAGAGTAGAATAGTCAGTCTTCAGACACTAAAATCTCTGGAAAGCGAAACAACCCCGTGGTGCATCTGTGGCTGCCAGCCTTCCCATAGGGAAATGAATCACATGATTCATTGTAAATGACCCAGCTCAGGGAAGAAGTGATGGAGAAGTTGAGAGATGGAAGAAACAATGTGTTTAGTCATCTAAAGGCTCAGAAGCTGTTGGTGGAACATCTCTGAGGACAAAATTTTCTCAGTTTGCTGCTAACTTGTCAAATGTCCTAAAGAAGCAAGGCAGGGTTCAAATGATAAGAAAGGTGGTCCTTACGGGCCACTCCTCACCGGAAGGAAGGACAGGAATGTGCAAAAATAGCTTTACAAGCGTATTTTAATCAATGACCTTTGCTTAACAACTCTTCTTCTTCATGTTAATCTCCAGTACAGTAAATGCTGATCATTGTTATTTCAATGCTTATGAAAATGGTGACTTACTTTGCTTGAGGCCTTTATCTGTCTAAGGAAAAAAGACAATTAATCAGGGAATTGCCCTGCATAGACTCCCTTTAACTATCAATCTTTATCTGTATATCTATCCATCCATCCATCCATCCATCTGTTCATCCATCATCTCAAAGTGCTGGACTCAATTTTTATGCAAAGGTACAGATTAGTTTTTAGAAAATTCTCTCTAGTCCAAAGAAGCACTTGGGGATGATAAAAGTGCAGATTGCATATTGTTGGAAGCTGGCTGTCTTCATGCCTTGGGCTAGCCAGCTGTCCTCACGTGTGCTTATGCTGTCGGTCTGAGGCACTACCCTCTTTCCAAGTAAGCTGTCCTAGAACAATCAGGATGAAAGAATAAGAGGAAACTGGGGCAGATACAGAGAAGATAATAATACAAGCAGGAGTAAAACCTGTACATACAAGGCAAATATGGCTAACCTGGAAAGACCAAGCATATGGGAGCTAACTGGTTCTTGCCTGTATAAAGATTCAAATCTTCAAAGAAGATTGTCTGCAGAGAAACAAGGACAATTCCCCTACTAATTGTCTCTTGTCTTTGGACAAATATAAGATCTCAAGCAAGGAAGAAAGGATTATCGCCTAGAGCCTTTGGAGGGAGCGTGGCCAGACATCTTGATTTTGGACTTAACTCCTCCAGAACTGTGAGAGGGTACATTTCTGTTGTTTCAAGCCACCCAATCTGCATGAACTTATTACAGCAGCCCGAAGAAATTAATGCACAAGGCAAGGACATTTGGGGTTCGGAGATCCCAGAATTCCCCATTTCAGAGAAAGGAGCTACAGGCAATCCTACATTGAAAGGCATGTCAGCTCTGGCCTCCCAGACTCTGAAGCATGCATTTAGCTTGAAGGTAAAAGAAGGTGAGGGAGATATGCCGGTTTGAAAGGATTTATGTGCCCTAGAAAAGCCATGTTTTAATCCCAGTCAATCTGTGGGAACAATAGTTTCTTCTACTCTCTATTCGGTACTGTCAGTAGGAAACTCGATTGGGTTATCTTCACAGAGATCTGACTCAATCAATTGTAGGTATTAAACTTGATTAGACGGAGGTGTGCCTCCACTCATTCTAGTGGGTCTTGATTAGTTTACTGGGATCCTATAAAAGAGGAGATATTTTTGAAGAGAGTGCCTTTTGAGAACGATAAGAAAGCCACAGCAGAGCTCAGCAGAACCACGAGGCCGAGAGAACCACAGAGTCCACCAGGCAGTGACCTTTGGAGATGAAGGAGAACGCCCCTGGAGGAGATTCATGAAGCATGAGGTCTGGAGAGGAAGCCAGCAGACGATGCCGTGTTCACCACGTGCCTTTCCAGATGAGAGAGAAACCCTGAACTTCATTGGCCTTCTTGGATCAAGGTATCTGTCCCTGGATGCCTGAGATTGGACATTTCTAGAGACTTCCTTTAGTTGGGACACTTTCATGGCCGTAGAACTGTAGACTTGTAACTTATGAAATTCCCCTTTTTAAAAAGCCGTTCTATTTGTGGTCTACTGCATTCTAGCAGCTAGCAAATTAGAACAGGAGGAAATGGAAGGTGGGTCGAAGAAGAGGAAAAGTGATTTCCTGTCCCCAGGAACTCAAAGCCCCACTTCATTTTTACCAAGGGGACTTTCGGCCATGCACCATGGAAATGGATACATAGCATCTGTGGAGCACGGATTTGTATCTGTTCCTCGCTTGAGGGCTTACACAGTGCAAAGAGACACGATAACATCTCTAGAACATGCCATGTGTTCACTGTTCTCCCTCCATCCCTATGTGTACATGACCTGTGTGCCTACATGCTCCATGGGTCAGGATTTTCATTCTTTTCTTATTCCTACCCCATAGAGTAGCTCATCATCTCAACACCGTGCAAGTTTTCATGCATGCATTCATTCCCTCATTCATTCCCTCATTCATGCATCACCATGTGCTATAGGCCGTGATGTTTTTCAGTTTCTGAATTCCAGATGAAGGACAAAATAAATAAATAAAAGAAATCCGTGCTTGCTCTAAGTTTTATTATTTTATCCCTTTGCTTAGCTGGCTCTGCACATCCCACTTGTCATTCGGTAGTTCTGAATTTTTATTTCAGGCATTTTAATTGAATGTTCAGCCTGGGTGTACACGCTAGGTTTTGTAAGCATTTTAATCAATAAATAAATTAGCTTGCAACATAGCCACATCTTCCATCTGGTGCTGACAACAGAGAGGAGAGTGAGCAGAGGAAAGCCTTGCTTGAGGATTCTCTCTTTTTTTAATCCCCGTGATTATTTATAATATTCCATCCAGAATCAGTTTTTGGATTCATAAAGTGTAGGACAAAAGAGGCACCTCACAATTCAGGTTTCCTGTGAGCCTACATGTGGGAAACTAAGGAAATTAACCCCATTACGATTCTGAGCGCTTCCCCTTGGGGAGTGTCCGACTATCTTGGAATTTGAACTTGAACTGAATTTCAGCCTGGTCCCCTGTTTCAAAAGGCCCTGGGGGCTGGCTGACTTTCCTAAGGGTTGCTTAAGGTCAACCACTCAGTAGGTACTGAAGATCTTTATGTGCCAAGCACTTTCTAGAATGTGTGGTTAGAGCAGTGACCCACATGGAAAATAATTATTTCTGCCCTGTGGACCTCCAACTTCAGCGGGAAAAAAAGACAGTAAACAAAATATATAAGAAAGAGCCAGAGAAGGTTAAATGGTGAAAAGTGCTCTGGAGAAAAAGAAAAAAAGGGAGGGGGAACCAAAAGGATACTGGGAGGAGGGCAGGGGTGGCAGTTTTAAGCGCAGTGGCCAGAGAAGGCCCCCCTGAGAGGGCGACATCGGAAGCAAGACGCAAAGGAGGGCAAAGTTGGCCTTTGCAGCGGTGTGGGGAAAGGCATTCCAGGCAGAGGGAACAGCAGGTACAAACGCCCTGAGGTCACGGCCTCCCTGCTGTGTTACAGAAGAGCAGGGAAGCCAGTAAGAGAAGGGGAGGAAAGAGGGAGAGGAGACTGGAGAAGCGCTGGCGGGAGTGGGGGCGGATGGTACAGGCCCTCGTGGCCATTTTATGGGCTTCTTCTCTGACCAACGGTGAGCACTGGAGGGGGACTCTGAATCAGGAGTCCCTGACCCCCTTGTCTCTCCCAGTGAGGTCCTTTGTAAGCCAAGCAAGAAGGGAGCTTTCAGGAACATTCTGCCTTTTCCTACAAGGCCATTTTTTTTTTTTTATGGAGGACCAGAAGCGGGGGGTAAATGTTGGGCTTGTCCTCTGCAGGAGCATCCAGGGCTGACATGGCGCCAGGGCGAGATTTCGCTGCAAACCGCAGAGGGGACAAAGCTCGCGTCAACAAAACCTGCCCATCTTGGTGTTTCTTAGGGGACTGGACAGCCACGGAAGGCCCGTTAACCCTCTCCCACACGCGGCTTTGCCCATCTCCACATTCCCAAGCGGACCCTCCCCCCAAAACCAGCACCGCAGCGGCCTCGTGTCCCCCACGGAGCGGGCCCTGGGGCCTCCACACCCCCAGGACTGTCAGCTCCCCCAGGACCACGCAGCTTAGTTACAAGAGCCCCTGGGGACAGATTTGGGCTCCACTCAGCTCTGCAGCCCTGTCAATGGCACAGCTGGGCCCTTTCCCACCCATACAAGCTTCGGCAGCGCACGATGTCTCCTGGTATGAAGTCCAACTTCTTCCCGGAACTGAGAAGCTTGTGACCGTCCAGCCCCCACTTCTCTGGGCTTTGTCATCTCCCAGGTTGTCTCCCTGCCCTGCTGGGTGCGTCTCAGCCATAGGGAATTTAGGACCCATGACAGTTACGAGCTGAATGACCATGGGCAAGTCGTTTCATTTCTCTGAGCTGAGGTCTCCTCATCTATAAAATGGGATGACCATAGCCCCTACTCGGCAGAGCCGCTGGGAGCCTTGCGTGCGTGGATATCTATGGAAGTGTTTACGGTGTTGCTGGAGTGGAGAAAGAGCCACAGCACAGGAGAGTGGTCAGCAGCATCCACGTCTGCAAGGCCGGCGGAGTCTGCACCCACCACTCGTATGACAACTGGCCAAATCACGCCGAATGTCTGAACTTAGTTTTCTCATCTGGGATGTGGAGATAATAGTAGTACTTCCCAAAGGGATATTGTAAGGATTAAATGAACTAATCCATGTAAACTGCTTAAAACAAGGCCTGGCACATTACAAGCATTCAACAAATATTAGCTAAAATAATAAGCACATGCCTTGGGAAAATGCTGTTTCCACTGCTGAACACATTCCTCTTTTTCTCTCCTCCTCCTTGCCTAGTCCTCTTCACTACTATTTCAGCATCCCTTTTGAGGATCTTCTAGGTGCCAGGTTTTGCAGAAGCCTCAGCTGAACCAGTCCCTTCTCCAGGTGGCCTTCTCCACGCCAGGTCAGGTGCCTCTGCTGTGCTCCCATCACACCTGTGCCTTCTCCCTGCCCTCCCATTGGATTGTGAATTGCTGTGTTCCTGGCTGTGGCCCTCTCCCCTCCAGAAGGAACTGTACCTGTCTTCTTCCAAGCTAAGTCCCAATACCTGCCACTGGATCACACTCAAGATACTCCAAAATTTGCCAATCAGGTGAAAGAATGCAAGAATGGTTCTAATAATAATAATTTGCATAGACGGGACACCTTTCTTTTGAGGAGCTCTCCAATTGCTTGAGCAAAATCTCTTACTGATGAGTTTTATCTGACAAATAAATTCTTCCTTTGACATAACTGAAGAAAGAACGCTGACTAGGGTCACCTAATCTCATGGAGTAACAGCTATAAACCTCAAAATTGCTCTTTCTTCGTAGGTCAAAAAGAAGAGCCCATGGTCAAGTTTCAGGCAGAGAAAAGAGCATGATGAGAAGGGACAGGCTGTGACCAGCTGCTTGGCCAGGCACTGAGCCCCAGATGCAGAGTTCCCAGCTCAGGGGAGGCTCTTGGAGGGCCCTAGAGTCAAGGGTCAAGTCCATGGGTCAAGGACCAGCACTACCATCAGGGCCAATCAGCAACAAGTAGGAGGCTCATTGCTTCATGGATGAAGAATTCAAGTTACAGAGTAAGATCACTGGGCCAGCGGCTCCTAATTCTTCTGATGCCTGATTTGATGATAAAGCCAAAGCTTTTCTGCCACAGATCTGGATAAGTGAGTACTTTGTTCAAATCAGTGGCTGTTAGGTCACTGATTCTTTGACATGACTCATTCCCATGTTCAGAGGGAACTGCCCCCCAGGACAAGTAAATGACTTTTGGAAACTGGGTTAAATTTGCAAAAGGGGTTTCCTGGGTTGTTATGGTTGCCATGGCTTTCATCTCCTCATGGCCGGTGGGCTCGGCTGAGGCTCTCTGTTCTAACACAGCGGGCACAGACTTGTCCTTGGAGGAGGAGTAACTGAGGTAATGGAGAGTGGAGGGGCTGTGTGGGTGAGGTGAGGGAGGGAGCCCTCCTTGGCCCCTGTCTTCTGTAAGTCAGGATTTTCTGGTGGACCTCGATGGTCAATGACTAGCAATGAACTGAGTGCCCAAACTGGCCAAGAAAAGCATGGGTGAGGGTTGCAGAGTTGCAGTCCTAGGATGGTTAACTGTGTGTCAACTTGGCCAGGAATAGAATTTAGTTGGTTAAACGCTAATCTAGATGCTGCTGTGAAGGTATTTTGGAGATGTGGTGAACATCGACAAGCCACTGACTTTAAGTGAAGGAGCTCACCCTGGAGGATGGGGATAGCTTCATCCCATCAGCTAAGGCTGTAAGAACAAAAACAGAGTTTTCCCAGAGCAAAATATATATATGGAATATGGGGTCTGCTTCTATTGTTTCTGTTTCTCTGCAAATCCTTTCTTAATTTTCGTGGCTCCAGACTAAAGCATGCATGGAGACTTCCATGTTCTACAATTTGCAATCCAAACCCAACAGGAAGGATGAGGCTTTCAGCAAGCTGTGTGGACCAGCTAACTTGCACTGTACTGTGTATATTTTTAGGAAGGGGATTTTCCTAAACCTTCATGCTTGTCCTTTGCTGATATAAAACCCTGAGGCCACACAACTCACAGGTGACTCTCATGGCACATGATAGCACAAAGAAGTATTTATTTGTGAGGCTTTGCCATCAAATATGACCCACTCAATTATGCCTCAGTTTCTGCATTCTTTCCTTCCACTTCCCTTTGTTTGTGTGGCAATAAAATCCCATGCTTTCCACCTGCTTACAGTGTCATCTCTCTACACTGTGGGGCTAACAAATTTCCATTTAAACATCAAATAGCTGTTAAGTAAACTAGGCAAGTACTTCCTCCCTTTGAACAGCATCTCTATAAAATAAGTAATTTTCTAGGCAAAGTGTACGGAGAGAAAATTGGCAAAAGAGAATAAAAAAATGGACATGGAAGAAAAATGTCCAAAGGGGAAATTAAGAAGTGCAACTTGAAACAATGGGATTAAAAGAGAAAAATTGGGGGCGGGCAACAGTGGCTCAGTGGCAGAGTTCTCGCCTGCCATGCCGGAGACCCGGGTTCAATTCCCAGAGCCTGCCCATGTCAAAAAAAGAGAGAGAGAGAGAAAAATTGGAACAAACAACGTCTGATAACGGAATGGTTACATAAACCATGGGAAATATCTGTAATGAGATATTCACTGCTATTAAATATTCCACTTTAAAAGCATTTGAATGAAGTGAAAATACTCTAATTAAATATAGCTTTCAGTGAAAAGATCAAGCTACAAAATTTTATATTTAACACTATCCCAACTATGGTTGGAAAACAAATACATATGCAGAACACCAAAATACTAACAGTGGTTTACTTTGGATCATGGAAAGGGCAAGTGTTATTTCCTTCTTTAAATGGAATTTTTATTCATTTATACATTACAGATTTTCTGTAATGAGCATAAACAGTGCTTTTAAGGCACTAGAAAGCAACATTGAGATGTTTATTAATTTCAGACTGAAGAGACATCTACTATGGTACAGCTTTTAGCATCTCCTCAACAGAGTCAAGATGCAATGTTCACTTCTTTCCAAGTGAAGCCTCCCACTTTGAAATCTGTGAATACCACATTAGGAGCAGCTTGGAGCAAAGAAGACCTGGTGGGGGTGGGTGGAAGTCATGCCTGCTGCCAAGTGATCCAGGCTTCTGAAGCTCCTTAGAACAACGTCTCCCTACCATGAAGAAGTTGCCCATGCTCAGGAGA
Organism: Myrmecophaga tridactyla; assembly: GCA_004026745.1. NCBI lineage: Eukaryota > Metazoa > Chordata > Mammalia > Pilosa > Myrmecophagidae > Myrmecophaga > Myrmecophaga tridactyla. The sequence continues at coordinate 42,750 of PVIY010012635.1, forward strand.
AGACAGGCACAGCATCCCAAAGCAGTCTCCAAGAGCATGCCATAAACCAAAATGGCTTTGTGGCATCTCAGCGAGCTCTCCCCTGAAGCTCCCCTCTGCCCTAACACCCACCTGGACTGAGCGTCGTCCTCATATCTGCCCCCATCCAACTGCCTGCCTGGCATCGCAGCGCTCCTAGCAATCACATGAACTGAAAAACATCATCCCCACTCAGCTTTTTGGACAGATGGGCCTTGTCCAACCAAAAGCGATGGAGGCATCTGTATGTAGAACATTAAAAATCAAAACACCCCCTCCCCCTGAAGCGTAATGCAAAAATTTGAAATTTCTCAGTTTCTTTTTCTCTTGACAACCTTCTGTTGTTGCTTTTCTGGCATTTCTCCACATTAGCTTGACAGCATTTTCAAAGACATTATGTATCCTCACTCCCACCCCACACTCAGGAGAGCAAGTCCCTCCAGTTATGTTGGAACGGGCCCGTTAGTGACCCATTCTAGATCCCTCGTGCATCAAGGGAATGGTGGGTCCCATCACCAGCTAAATGAGCCTCTGAGGATGTCTGAAAGATCCAGAGCGGCTTCGGGTGGTCATAATTTCCTAGCACCTACCGCATGCCCAGCCCTCTGCCAGATATCATGGGAAACAGCAACAAAAACAGTACTAATACCCATGGCCCCCCAGTTTCAATGAATTTCCCATCCAGCCAAAGAGGCAGAAAATAAATACACCATGAATAAAGGTAATCCTTAAGCTCTAAACCAGAGATGGGAAATAGGTTTCAAGCAATTGTCTGTGGCCATCAAGAGCACTGTGTGGTGAAGGATTTTGAAGCCTTATCCTGAGCCCAGGAGAGGCTGTGGAGCAGTCGGCAGTAGTGTTCCTAAGCACAGCTGGGGAGCAGCGGGGGAGCATTACTGCTGTCAAAGATGGAGAATGAAACAGGGATGGAGGAAGTTTGGTCTGGAGGAGTTAGGAAGGCTTGAAGGAAGAGGAGTTAGGACCTGAGCGGATCTAGAAAAATGGATAGATAAGCTTTGGGTAGGTGAGAGGACATTTTAGTAAGATGAAATACTATGAATAGGCATGGTTCATGCAGGAGACAGTAAGGAAAATGCAAGCTGAATACTGTAGAATAAAGATATAAGGTTGGACAGATAATAGAGGATTTCTAGGTAATGGAATCTGATGTGTGTGTGTGTTTTGGCGGAAGGGGTGTCTGAGTATTTTACAGATGCATTTTATAGTATATAAAAGTATCATACATATGCCTGGATATATTCATTTATCCTCCCACTCATTCATTCAATTTAGCAATCGTAATTATTAAAGTGTAATGCATTGAATTGCTAGAAAAGGAAGTCCTCACTTTACCCTACTTCCCTCCCTTTATTGCCAAAGAAAAGGAATAACTTCATGAGCTCTGAAGATATGATGAGAACATAGGATTTAGTTTACCAAGGGCCATACAACCCTGACCACTAGGTCCATGACATGCAAAGTGTGGTCCATGGACCAGCGGCACGGCCATCATGTGGGAGAGTTTTTGGTTGATACTGAATCTCAGGCATCACCCTGGTACCTACAGAATAAGAATCTGCATTTTAGCAAGATCTCCCAGTCACTGGTCAAGGTCAAAGAAAACCAACGACTTAGAATCAAAGAAATACAAGCGGTGTTGGATGAAACCTCAGATATCATCTAGATCAACCTCACAATTTGCTAGATGAGAAAAACGAGATCTGAAAAGCCTAACTGATTCTCTAATTTTCCAAGTTTTAAAGAGTTTTTAAGAGTCCATGGTCACCCAGGTACAGGCTAAAAGAAACTTGGGTGTTTTTTTTTCACAACTCTATCTCCTCCCTCCAAATGCTTTTCAAGAGATAAGCACTGAAAAATACTTCACCATTCTTCATTTTCCATGCTGTCGAGTGAGGACATATTAGCTGTTTCATAGAGACCAAGAACCTTGTGGAAGTTGATGAAAATAAATGTAGGTTTCCATGTGCCTCAACAAGAATACCAAAAACATCTAAGAGCAAAGTAAAATATCCCAGAGCTACACTGTGGTTACCATAATTATAGAGACCCTTACAGGAATTTCCACTACCACCGACATCTAGCAGAAGGTATTCTAAGAGTGGAGCTGCCTCAACCCATTTCTTGTCCAGCTTGGATATAGCTCTTCAAGAAAACCCAAACTCATATACAGTTTCTCTAAAGAACTGTACAGAAAACTCTTAGTCAAGAAACTATCTGAGATGTTTTCTTTTTGAAAAACTCCTTTGTGTGGAAGCAAAGGCTATGAAATCCTACACCATTTGGGAGTAAATAATGAGACAAATCATCTTCAGCCAGTTGAGGATAATGTGGCTTTCATTATAATACTGAGTGCACACAGAATTTGCGTTCCCAGTCATATGACAGTAGAGCAAGGGACTTTTTTTTGTGCAGGGGGCTGGGGGTGGGGGAAGATAAAGGAAAAGATAGTTAATTTTGTTTTCATTTGACAGCTTGGAAAATCCCAGTTTGGCTCCATAATGCCAACTCTTTGGTTATAATTTAACACCCATTCCAAGAACAGTCGACAAACGAATGTTAGCGAACAACACAATGCCATTTTCATTTGCCAGCCAGCATGATTTTAATGTCCTTGATAAGCCCACAAATAAATTTGTCAATTTATTCATAGCTATGGGTTGGAGTCAAGATGTAATCTCTTATGGTCTGCATACACTGCTAGCGCTTTCTTTACGCTACCCCCATCTGTTTTTCTACCACATGGGCATAAAGATTTCCAGAAGCTACTAAATAAGAAAGTGATTTCATTCCTCCCGTAGTAGCTTTCCAGCCATCTGCCATCTTATCCCATGTGTCCTCCATCATGACACCTGCTTTTTACCCCTGTTCTACAGGCAAGGATCAGGGACAGCAAGCTCTTGGCAAGATTCTATTTTGCGAGGAGAAATAAAATACTAGCAAAGAGGGAACATAAGTTACCCTTCTTTGGTGACAATGCCTTGCAAAAGTCCCAGTGTGCTATCAGACAAGAGAACAACCCTCAACAGGAAGTCAGCGGGGGTGACTTTAGGTCTACATGCCAAAAACTCTGTTCTGGGAGGTAATCTGTGGGGCATAATAATGCAGGGAGGGTAAAAAGTTCTTTAATTACATCTCTGTGGACTAACATATTTTCTTGCTTCATCCAATTTTAAGAGCAGGCACATTCACATCAAAATGCCTCCTTGGTGAATGGGTCTTTTAGATGAAAATTCCTTTGAGTGTTCAGTTCCCTAATGCATTAAGAACTATGGGTAACCTCCCCAGGCCCCAAGCTTCCAAAACTCCAATTTGAGTTATACAAAAGCAATTAAATTTAATGATAGTCATCCTGATTTTTAACTTCCTTTTCTTATTTGCCCATAACAAGGCCCACAGAGTTGGATTCTTTTGCCATTTCCAAAAGGTTTCAAGTACAGTGTGTCTAGGTTTCCTGAGTTCTTCTTGGAGACAAAAGGTCAAAGAGAAAGTGCTTCCTTGGTAGCCTAATCTTTTGAACAAACCAGGTATCTCGTTGGCATGAGGCTGATGAGACTGGATTAAGGGAGTGATATGATGATAAGACACTCCATCCCAGCTGGCCTGTAAATCAGCCTAAAGACCAGAAGACTGCCCAGGTCAAGGGTCATGCCTACCTTTGAAACAAGAACTTGAATGGTTTTTTGGTTTGGTAGTTTTATCAAGTAGGGTCCAGGCAGGAGACAGATGGCTAACTCAAACTGGGTAACTGAGAAGAGTTTATACAAAGGGAAATTTATAGAAAAGTGGGCAGAGTTTCATAAATTTCATAGAGGGTAGTATAGCACCCCCAAGACTAGCAATAGCAGGAAGCTTTTCCCGTCCATATCTGAAGGGGAAAGGAGAGAGAGACATTTGCAGGTCTCAGGAAAAAGGGCTTGCAAAGACCCTCTTGCAAAAGGTCTCCTGATGCAAGCTGGGGCCTCTGTAGAGAGAATGAGCCTGGGACATAAATATCCTGATCCCATCGCTCCTCTTCTTGTAGGTGCTTCCTACTGGGTGAATCCAACCAGAAGCCCAGCGGTGCAGATGAGCCCCTCAGGGCACAGAACAGGGCGAAGGATGGAGAATGGAAAAGTGAGAGTCTCCAAGCCTGGTATTATCAGAAACGCTTGGGCAGCTATGAGATGCCTGTGTGCTAGGATCAGGTGGAAGCCAGGAATGGAAGAAGAGGGGTTGAGTATGATCATCAGGCAGGTTTTGGGGCTACCATGCACCCACATAAGGGGCAAGTGGCAAGCTACCCAACTCCAGCAGAAATCTATCCCATGGAGAAGTTTAAAAGGCAAAATCTGGATGCAAACTCCTGTGTCATGTGATCACCATCTCTTTTTAATCTCGCAACAATACCTACCCACCCAGAGGCTCCTATCATCATTACCTGAGTTTTACAGATAAACTATTTGTAAACCAGAGAGAGAGGGGAAAAAAGTGTTTTGCTGAGTTTTGGGGGTGGAGCAGTGGGGGTAGCTTAGGAGAGCTACACTTGGGATAATTAAGGAACATCCCATTTCACAGAGCTCCATATCAGTGGAGGCTGGCACACTCTGTGTAGACTTAGGCAGGAGTCAGGACACTCCTTCATTCATTCTTTCAAATACAGGCCTGCATCACTTAACTGAAACCTGGGGGACAGATGGGTTTACAGATTCAGAAAGTTTTAGATTTAGGAAAGTTAAAATTGCACCCCTGCCCTATATCGCATACATCCGCTCTGCAGGTCTAGGGCAGTGTCCTGTTATTCAGCATATTTCTGCAATGAAACATGTTCATTCTACTAAATTAAAAAGACTATGGGGTGCACGGGTGGTGCAGTGGTAGAATGCCTGCTTTCCATGAGGGAGACCTGGGTTCGATTCCCAGACCATGCACCCTCCCCCCAAAAAAGAGACTATGAACAGCTTCATGCTAGGTTTTGCTGTCAAATAAATTTGTGCAAGACACAATGGGAAAGTGGAAAGCGCCAAGGCTCATGGGCACCCCCTTACCCCCCAGGCAGGAGGCTGAGCTGGACGAGGAAGAGGCTGGTCCCAGCCTGAAAGCTGAGTCAGAGATCCAGCTTGGGGTCACTCAGAAACTACAAGACCTGGAGCAAATCACTTGAGCAAATCACTGACTCTCTCTGGGTTTCGTGAGCTCAGCTGCAAAACTCAAGTGCTAACAATGACACTGGCCTCCTGGAGGGTTGGTGTGGGATCAAAAGAGATGGTGTTTAGTGAGTGCAGCACACAGAATGGGAACCCTGCACACAAGAAGGACCATCCTTTTCATCTATTTCTCTGCATCCAGTCTCTCACTTATCTTCATAATTGCAGTGGATGATGTGGGCCTGGCTACTGTCCCTGGTTCCATCCAGAAGGATCTACAACATCCCTTGACCATATTTTTCAGAAATCATAAGTAAGTCTGTCTTTTACTCACATTTCTTCCTTCAGAGTGATTTGGAAGTCTATCCCATTGATTTTGCCTACCCCTTTAAGAATGGAAAGTGAAATAAACTTTTTGGATAAAGTTACTTTGAAAGTCCACTGATACAGGAAGTCTATCCCATTGATTTTGCCTACCCCTTTAAGAATGGAAAGTGAAATAAACTTTTTGGATAAAGTTACTTTGAAAGTCCACTGATACAAAACAACATCCATCGAGATGTCCAATCACCAGATAATTATCTATGCCACTACTTAATGCCCACATCTCAATGTCAGAAACATCATTTTATTCTTACACAGGAGATCAAGTTTTTGCCAAGACCTTACTTAAATATCATGGCTTATCCTGGGTAAACTGTCTTGCTGGCTACTGAGCCTTGGAACCCAGAGCAGCAAAGAGAAAGACTAGGTAAATTAGGCTTCGACCCATGTGAAGGAAAGGACAAGTATTAATGCAATGGAAGAGGATGCACGAAGGTTCTAGGATAATAAGGAGAGCCACTGATCACGGCCTTAATTGAGACAAGGGCATTGTCTTCAATATCAGATATGAAACCAACAAGATTTTACAAGGAAGGTGGAAACTGGTCTCTAATCTTCAGGCTCACACCCCGGTGGCCCCCAGATTCTCAGAGAAGTTGGCCTCACCACTCTGGACCACAGTTGCCAGATATAAAAGCAAGCTTTCATAAGCCACAGGTGGAACGTTTACCCGCAGAGGGGACAGAGATGGACGAAGCCTCAGCCTCCACTCATGGCACAAACATACTTTGGACCATGACGGGGACACGGCTTACCATCCCATCCCACTGGTGCTCCCACTGCCAGGCACTCAGCCAAGTAATTCTGGGTGTGCTACATGCATTGTGGAGACATCATTCCCAAATATGTTAAGAAAAAGCCATTACACAGAGAGCGAAGAACCAGGGGAGAATCGACAATTCATGCCTTAAGTCTAATTAAGACAAAACATTCTGTACAATTGCTTCAGAAAGGCACGCTACCAGATTTACAGGGCAGCTACTAAGCATTGATATCTCAGCAGCCCTTCCTGGTAGTTCCCAGGCTGCTCAGTGAGGAGGTGTAAAGCAGGGAAAGATGTCCTTTGCTGCACACTGAATGGCATTCCCAGATCATGCCCTGGATGACACATTCCCCAAACCAGAATGCCAGGGCCTGGGATGGATCGGACTTTTCTTTGAAATAGTTTTGCAAGGAAAACTCTACCCATGCTCATAGCCCTCCTCCCTCCCCGCTCCCCCTGGGATTCTTTCATAGTTAGAGGATGAACTGCCTCTGTGTCTTGCTTTTATCTCTCTGCAATGATGAGATAAGTGCAGTCTGGCTGCAGAATGGAGGCACCTGTTGCAAAGCACATGGACAACATGTATTGAAAGAGGCAGCTGTTTCCTACATTTAGTTTATTTTTGATATTGCAAGGCTAGAATGTCTTTCATTAGTTTCCCAAACCCTGTCATCATGGAAGCAGAAGATGAGCTCAATATGGATTTTTAGAAATTCAGTATATTCAAGAGCATAATCCTACACTGGGCCACAGATGATTTTTAAACACGCACACTCCACAGAGACATCAAACTATCCAGTGGAGCTTGCTCTTAGAGGTAAACATTTAATTGGCTCTACCTAGCTTGGCTTTTGGGAAGAGTTTCAAAAAATCACTGAAGCCTCAAAAATACCATTTGCACATAAAATTGGCAGTGGTCTCACACACACTTACAGATGCCAACCTATACCCTTCTTCCTGGCCAAAGCCATTCCTGCTGACTGCTCCTTATGTCACTTAAACACGAGGCTTCTAGCAGCAGATATGTCTCACGTAGTTTTCCCAAGTTGGGTGACACGAAGGTCAAATTGTGAGAGAGCAGTAAGGAGAATGGGATGTGTAGCGTCTCTTCTAGACCTACCTCCTGGGTAGACTAACTGCCTTAAAGAACAAAGCCTTAGGCATGGGTGCTGGTGGTGTTCAGTGCGTTTTCCTGGCCTGTCTCAGCAATCATCAAATTTCACTTATTCCATCTTTTAAAACTTACTTTATAATTTTGTCCACTATCAGTCCCTGAATGCTTTAAGTAATAATCATTGTCATCATAGAATGAGAGTGCCCAAGACAACCAATGACATCCAGATGATGTGACCTCCAAAAATGAAATCCCTGAAGGGAGAAAACTTAAATAAATACTCCCAACCCATTCTATCACCAGATCTGCTCCTGCAAATGTAGGACCCATGAGCTCAGAGCTTGAGGGATCATGTTTCTTCAAGATGCTTCATTATGAGTGGAAAATGAGAAGGCCAATTAACCAGTGACAAAGGAATATCAATGTTGAGAGTACACATGCGAATGACATCATCAATGGCAATCTCTTTCCTGCCCCACTCCCAGATTTTTAACATGCCAGACCTAAACTCTTGTATAATGAAACTAATAAAGCCTCCAAATGGAATGGAGGTGGGGGGAGTGGTGACTGAAGCACAGAAGCAAGGCATTGAGCTGGAATTTGAGGATCCTTTTATATATACTTCAACTGATAACACATATAAAAGAATCCTCTAGACAACACACTTGGCTTCTTTGCACCCGGCCATAGCTATTCCTCCAGTGATCAGAAGCTGATGTCTCCATAAAGATTGTTGGAAGAAGGGATTAAGAAAATGGACACAAGTTTCTTAGCCAGAGAGAGCCAACTTGGAATCCTACCTCCACCACTTAGCACCTCTGTGACATGGGTAAAGCCATTTCACATCCCTAATTTCCAGTTCTTAGTCTACAAAGGGGAACTGATATACCCTCCTTATTGAAAGACACAATACAATATGCTCCTCTTCAACCCTGAATGCGATTTCTCTCCCTCATCCCCAGCTGTTAGAAAGCTCCGTTTACCAAGCCAAAATTTACCCTTATCCCCACCCTCCCTGGGTCATTTATCCTTGCTTGGAATGGCAGACCTCACCTACTACCTTTTGAAGTCAGTCATGGATTACAATAGCAGTCTTTGTATTCATCAAGCATTTTTGAGTGTCCTTCTCTGCTTTGAACAAATACAAATGGCAGTAGGACAGCTTCTGCTCCCATAGGGAGCTCACTGCATACCAATAGACACTAACACAGGTAATCCAATGAGGTAATCCAATGGATTACCTCAGGTAATCCAATGAGGTAAGGGCTCTATGGAGGCGGGGAAGAGTGAGTAGCATTTGCCTCAGGGATTTCTCATCAGAAACCCTGGAGACAAGATGGCAGTGGGAAGTCAATTAATATGCTGAAAGCAAAAAACTGCCAACCAAGAATCCTATATCTGGCAAAACTATCTTTCAGAAAAAAGGGAAGGATTAAAACATTCCTGGATAAACAAAAGCTGAGGGAGTATGTCACTGTTAGACAAACCCTACAGGATATGTTGACGTTGAAAAGTAAGGACTCTAGACAATAGATTGAAGGTTCATGAAGAAGTAGAGATCTCCAGTGAGGGCAATGACATGGGTAAATATAAATGCCCGTACTATTGTATTTTTGGTTTGTAACTCAATTTTTCACTTACTACAGGAATAAATGTAATGATAAGTAAACGGTCTTGGCTCAAATGTATGAGTATTTAATCTGTAACAAGAATTACACAAAGGTGGGGGGATAAAGGGATATAGGAACATAGTTTGTGTATGCTATTGAAGTTAAACTGATATGAAAATAAGCAGGATTGTTACAGATTTAGGATGGTAAATTTAAGCCCCATGGTAACTAGAAAGAAAATATCAGAGAATATGCAAATTCATAGAGACAGAAAGTAGAGAAGAGGTTGACGGGGTGGGAGGCAGGGGCAATGGGGAGTTAACACAAAGCGAGTGTAGGATTTCTGTTTGGGGTGAAGGGAAAGTTCTAGGAACAGATGGTGGTGAGGGTGCTGCAACACCATGAATGTGATTAATCCCCCAAATGGCATGCTTGGGGGGGACTGGGATGGGAAATTTATGCCGTATAAGTTTCCACAATTAAAAACAAAAAAAAGAAAGAGAAACCAAGGAGATAATAACTGCATGCAATACATGATCTTGGATAGGAATCTAACAAGGGAGGAAAAAGGTTCAAAAGGACATTACTGAGACAGAGAAAATTTGGAATATCTAAGTTTCTATCAATGTTAAATTTCTTGAACTTAATGACTGTACTTAAGGTGAGTAGATAAAGGAATAGCCTTATTCTTAGGGAATGTATATGGAAGTGTTAAATGTTCATGAGTGTGATGTACACAATCTGCTCTCAAATGTTCATAAAATAGATACATAGACAGACAGGTAGATAGATAGAAAGATAGACAGGCACAAAATATAATTTACCATAGATGGCAAAATATTAAAATTGGTGGATATAGGTATCTAGGGGTATGGGGGTATGTTGGAGTGCTCTGTACGGGGTTTGTATTCTTTTTGCAACTGTCCTGTAAGCTTGAAATTATTTCAAAATAAAAATGTTTTCAAAAAAGTATTGTAAAGATCACGTGATAATATGTAATTTATAATGGACATGAAACAGCTGACCATATACTAAGTGCATGAAGGGAGAAATGGGATTTTTGTCTAAAATAAACCCACAACACTCCAAAGGCATGGACTCACAATCATTCTGGTTAGATATTATACAACGTCAAGCAGGGTTACTAAGTGGGTATTGGATCTATCCAGGCATGTCATGCAGGCATGACATAGCTAAATATGTCACCTGCATAGTCTCAAAATAACCTTTTTATAGGCTGGACCACCAGGTACATTTTTTGAGTTTGGAAATCCCTTGCATAGGGTTTTCAGGGATGTGAAATTGAATCCCGGTATTTCTATTACTACTAGAGCTAGTACTGAATCATTATGCCAGTCTACCCCCCCCCCCAAGTCTGATCAACACTCAGTCACACAGAAAAGTTCTGTCCCCATTACCATTTGTCCAGCAACCTGGGTACTTGATGACACTGAACAGTCAAGAGCACAGGAGGGGACAGAGGCAGCATGTGAATGCTTCCATTAACAGCATGCTAAAGACTACAATGGATTCTTGGACGCTGGGTAAATCCTATTTCCCTTTCTAGGCCTCAGTTTCCCAGTATGTAAAATGAGGAAGTTAAATTAAGAGGCCTCTAAGTTCCCTTTCAGTGATCACATTCTAGGATTCCACTGCTGAATTCTCAATTACCAGTTATTTTGTATTTTACATGTCTTTTCTTCCCTCCACTAGGGCAGATAATTAAAGTTAATTATAGATGTCAGCTGTTTATGATTCTTACTGAGCACTGCAGCAATCAAGAAAGAAGACCTACTGAAAAAGTAGACAGAAAAAAGAACTATGTTGTATTCTGGGATAAAAGACAGAGGCGGGGGGGAGGGATGGAGGGAAGGAAGGGAGGCTGCCTGACATACTGTAATTCCAAATTTCGACTTCGCCCACCAGAAGCTGCATAACTTAAGAAAACCTGTGACCTTGGGGTTAATTGTTTTGGGGGTCCTCTTTTATCTCCTGTCCCCACCATCCTCCACTGATGCCAAATGGCCTCTAGGAGCCTGCACTAATTCCTACCACAGATACCTGTGTACAGTCTACCTGCCAGTAGATCACACCCCTAATGCATCCCTAACCCTGTGCCTCAAAAGCAACCTTTCCCTCATCCCCTTCTCACCAGGTTTGGCTCTAAAATATCAAAGGAATTCAATCTCAGGAACCAAAGCATTGGCAAGTAGATCTATGTTCATAATGGTTTGGCCTCATTGCCCCCAAGGATGCCAATTTTCAAAGGAAACCCAAGCTGACCCGAGCTGCAAAAGTGGAAATTCCAACGATAAAATCCCTAACGGAAGGTGCAGTGACAGCATTTCTGGGAAAAGATGAGGAGATGAGGAAGCAATGCATCCTATTTCCTTAAAATCTGACTCAACAGGTCACTTTGTGTGCTCCTCATTCCAGCCTGGATCTGCAGATGAGAGTGAGGGGAGGGAAACTGATGGTGATTCCCCCAGCCAAGGCCTCAGAGATCTTGCCACCAAACAAAGTAAAGGGGGAGAAACACCCTATCGACAGGACAAACTCAGAAGCATTGCTCTAGCCTTCTCATGAGGCCAAACACTGGATGCTGAGCTGGGTGACAATCTTTCCTTACAAGATGCCAGAGCTGCAGATTTAACCTAATTATAAGTGTTCTCAGGGCAGAAGTTGAGGTCATCCAGAAGATGCGTGACAACTGTTCAACTCCCTTCATCCATGACTTTCACTGGTTCACTCAGGAGCAGATTCGCATTTCTCACTGCAGTGGTAATAATTTATACCCATTCCTGTCTTGGCAACTGAAATCCTTTCATGGTTACCAGCTTTGAAAAAGCAACGAAGGTGGTGCAAAGGGTTGGAGTTGAAGCTATAACCTTCAGAAAGTGAACAAATCTCTCAGCAAGTTCATTAACATACAACATTTCAACTCTTCCAAAATGCATGCATGGCATCTGTACCAAAGTTCTTAGTCTATCACTCCATGTCACATGAGTGATTTTCCAAGCAGTAAACATATCTGGCATAAAATTAATGACCATAGAAGTCTCCAAACCTTCTCTCTTTCATACCTCATATTCAGGCAGAAAAATCACCTCCAGGTCACCCACATGCCCCTTGGGATGAGGAAATCAACAAGCCTAAACTCTGAGGTCTTCTCTTGATTTCTAAAAGTACACAGTGTGCTCAGTAGATTATTATTCAAAAGACACTCATCACCCCACCCCTGCCTCCACTTCTATAGAGTGTACCTCGCCACTCCTTGACTTTGGGCTTAGCCACAGGACTTGCTTTGGTCAATGGGATGCTGGCAACTAGGCACAAGTAAAAGCTTGAAATGTGCTTTAGATGGGCATAGCTGGCCTTGCTAGCTTGTGATCTTGCCTTTCACCATAAGACCATGACTCAGATGGCAGGTGGTCCAAAGAGGACAAAAGTCAAATGCGGGACTCAACCTACACCTGAAGCCAAGCCAAGCCCACATTAGCTAAATTCTAGTCTACTACAGAAGTACAAGTGAGAAGTAAATGCTTATTAACATATGCCACTAACTCTGGGGGTAGATTGTTACACAGCATTATTGGGGCCTTAGCTGTCCAACATTCCTACAATCACTTGGTTGCCCGTTCTCATCATCAAATCCTATGTGCCTTGTTGTCAACTGTAAGACTGTGTTCATCAGACACATTTATTTTAGTTAAGCAGCGAGCACTGAATACCAAGTTAGATGAGGAATAGCCCCCATTCTCTCAGAAGTGTCATTACCACTGTCAACTGACAAGTCCCAATCTGACGCTCCTTGGGCCAGCACCTGCAATGGGCACCCATCTGCCCATCACAGCTGAGGCAGCCATCCCTGCCAATAAAGTGTCTGACATAAGCCCACAGAAAACATCCTCCACAAACGAATGCAGAGAAAACAGTCCAAACGAATTACCAAAATGGATTTTGGCAAAAAAAATACCCTTGTAATTCATTTTCATGGGGAAAAGTCTGAGTTACTTTGCTACCGTTTCTCCACGTGCATGACGTGAGATTGTCAGACAGAGGAACGTAATTTTCCACATAGTCATTTCCCAAAACCTAGACATGCATCCTCAGCTACAATTGGGGGTAAACGGTCCTGTTGCCTACTGAGTGATTGCACGCCACGGGTACCTCTGGTCTCCTCATGAATGGAAGTCACTCTGAGCGGGAGAAATGGAGTCCCAGCCCCAATGTCGCCTGCTTCATTCAGTTAATTCCGAGCTACACTGAAGACGAGCACAGAGTAATAAATAACAACAGTGTACACAATAAGTCTCCGGGAGGCACTTTCAACTGAATAAATGCCTGTTATTTGGTATTCCATGGGCAGCTCAGAGATGCAGGCAGCTGCTAAAGGCCCCAGCAGAAGTAGAACTCTTCACAGAAGATACTAAATCTTATGAAATGCCACAGCCACAGTAATTGAGAACATGAAGCAGATTTGCATACCCAAGTCCTGGGGCACAGATAAAGTCAAAATGAAATGACACTTGGAAGATAAATAGTTCAAAATCTAATCAAGCCATTATGCACAAACCTCAGTAATATCTACCCCAGGGTCACATTTAGGTGGCTGCACAAAGAAAGAAAAAGGACAAGCGCAAAGAATCAAAAAAGGTAAGCAAACCTGGCCTAGATGCAGCTAATATTCTGGGAACTCATTTTTAACTAAATAATGAAGGCTAACACACTGAAAGATCTGACCCACCGCACCCCAATCCCTAACTCAAACCCTGTGGGATCTAAGCAGCTGAAAGGCAGCTGGTGTGGAGCTCACTCAGCTTTTCTCCCATCACTAGTACAAAGCTTTGTACTGAATAGATGCTCAATAAAAGTCTGTCAGATTACATCAATATGCTCACCACTTCTTTCAGGGAAAACAGTATTTCCAAGCTAAGTACCCCCACATCAAACACAAAGCTTGGTTAAATGTTTAGTTTTCACATATGTCATCTCTACTCTCCTCACCTCATTTGATTCTCATGTAAATTTATATTATTTTTATCTTGCTTAACTATATGTAGTTTTATAAGGCACCTCAAATCCTTTCAAGAAGAAGTTAGGGAATATAGAAATAAGGCAAATTTGGCTTCTCTAGATACAAAACAACAGGCAGCTGAGACATCAACGATGCTGAACTAAAAGAGAGTTTTTGAAAGGTGTTCTCTATTTGATTTAAAATATTTGCCTGGTAAGCATTCAGATCTGTGCAATACTGTAATCCAAAACACTCACAGCATAATGATAATAATCATATCATCGATTCACAGTATGCATGTGGAATACAGGTTTTCTTCAGTTCCTGCACCCATTTTGCAGATGGAGAAAATGAAGCACAAAGTGACCAAGGGTCTAAGTGTCTTGAACAAGGCCCTGTGTGTATCAATTACTGGACTAAGGCATCAAGTCTTCCCCAGGCCCACAGATTTTCATTTCCAATCTTCAAATGGACCTGGACTCTGGCATTCATTTCCTTTGCCCAATGGTAACTGCTGTGCTTAGCAAGGGGTACACATTTGCCGTTGATGGTGTTCCTATCTCAAAGACCCAATCCCACAGCAATCTCACCGTGAGCCTTATCTGGAGTAAATGGTTTTTAATTCTTCTAATATACGAGAGTTCTACCATTTCCAGGAATGTTCACATGACTACATATGGTAATGAGGGAGGGTATTTGTGTTTTCTCTGGTTTTGAGTTGAATGCCTCCTCTTCAAGGTCAGAACACCAACCATGGAGAACGAAGGACTCCCAGACTCTGACCTTTGGCAGGTGCAGCCAAAGAATGCCCTTAACCATCTCTAGGTAAGCATCACTCCAGCCCTTGGGAAAGAAGATGCTACCCTGAATGAATGCTTGTTGAATTACACTCTGATAATCAAAGCCTGAAACCCTCCCTGGGACGAAAACACTGGGCCCCACCATTAGTATCAAATGGGATGTATGTTTGTCTTCCCACACCCAGCTGTAACTGACTAGGGCTATAAATCCATTCCATAACAGCACCCAAAGAATGTCAGACCGTAATGAATTTGACTCTTCATAAACCTAGAGTGAACTTAAAAAACCAATGGACCTTGAAGGGAAAAGTCTAGATCATATTGCCAGTTTCCCCCTGAACCCTCCAGATCCCTCTAACTAGCGCCTCACTCCATAAACTATTATTGGCGAGGCAAAGCAGGTACGTGGTCATACAGCTAAATGAAGAGCTGACTTTTTAAAATGAGTAAGCTAATCAAGCACCCAGATAACCTTGGCTGATCTATGAATTTAGAAGTAGTAAGAATCTTTGATCCACGGACAGGAAAAGAGGAGGATGGGTAGAAGGGAGGTGCAGGTTACAATCTGAGTGACAATTAAATTATTTTCACATTTGTTGTTAGGATTGCTTGGAACACCCCACAACCCCAGAATAAGTAAAAAATTATCTACATCAGTGTGAAAAACAACTGCCACATGGCCCATAGACACTGTAAACCCCAGGGGGGTAGAAGCTTTTTACTGGTTCTTTATAGACTCAATCTCATTTTTTTGACCCTGGCCTACAGTGGAGTTTCTTCGTTAGACAGAATTGAGGGCCATGGAACCCTTCTCAGATCAAGTCAATAAACACTTAAGAAAGCTATCACCCGCTAAGGACTAGCCACAGTTCTAAGTGAGTTGCCAATAGTATCACAAATATATAAAACTAAGTCTGCTGACCTGATTTCCCCTAGAATGCTCCGAGTCTTTTCTACCTTTCAGGATCAGAAAAGCAGAGTACACGTTTGTCTCTCTCGGCAGCCCCTGGGGACATCGCTACATTGCAGCAAAGTACAATACTCATATTCATGATGATACTCCAAAGCACCATGAAATGTTAAACTTGCATTCCTCATTGTCTGTGTAATAACACACGCAAGTATAGAAAACAAATTTTTTAAAGATGGAAGTTGTTCGAGGTGGGGTGTTAAAAGGGGGAAATTTCGCATTATTTGTAAAGTTCTAAGTCATATAAAAGAGATATTATGGTAATGTACAAATATTACAGTACAAATGGTACTTAGAACTAGTCTTTGATGTAGAAAATCTCCAATGTTATAATATGTTCGGGACAGATAAACTTGAAATTTGTCTACCGCAAACCAGGAACATCGCAAATCTTCAGAATTTTGTTTCCAAGGACCATGGACTTTTAACTTTTTAATAAATCTAGGTCCTAGAAAATTTCTAAAGCTAAAAGAGTGCCATTGGTATTGTACTACAAGAATTTTACTCGACATACAACAAAGACAACAATATGGCAAAAATCATGACTGTGGTGATGATGATGATGATGATGATGATGATACACATGAGCTAATGGTATGGTTATCGCCATAAGACAAGCACTGTGCTAAGCACCATGGGTTCAAGTTCTATTCCTGTTTCTCCACAGAGGAAGTCATGCAGCCAGTCAGTCCCCAATCCAGGCCAACTCCTCCAGAGCCCAAACTCTTAACCCCTAAGCTACTTTTTCCCTATCACTCCAAGCAATCCATTTATAAGCAATTAGTATTTATGTTGAGCCTGGTTTCAAGCAGTGCTATCTGATTTTAAGTCAGAAGCCCCATATACTCCAGTCACTACATGAAAGAGAAACTCATCACTCCCTAAATATGACAGTCTATTCTACCATGTCATAGACCTTCCACGTCTCCATCACAGTTTCACATGTTTAATGTGTGACCTCATCATAAAACCTTAAGCTCTAGGAGAGGAGGGGTCAGCATCTGCCCCACCACCAATCCTCCAGCTCATGCACAATGCCTAACACCTTTCATGAGTTCCCTACACATATGCTCAATGAATCGCAGTCACCATCCATCGCCTGTATCAACCCATTCCTTTTACAGGTGCAGGATCTCAGTTTTTTTTTTCTCACCCACCACCTATCTCCAACCTCATAGACCTATTGGGGTTAGACATGGTGCGTATGTCTCCTTTATGACCTTGCTCCTCCTCATCCAGGGTTCAGGGTTTCCCTGCGTTGCTGGTGCTTGTGCTGTCCTCAAGGACACAATGCTCTGAGATGGGCTCAGGAAAGACTCTGCCTCAAGGGTCTGAGCTGACCTGTCCCTAGTCTCCATAGTAACACCCATGCCTGGCCTTCCCCAGCCCTGACAGCTGGCAGTGACTAAAAACAAGCATGAATCCAAGACAGATATATAATCTTACTAGCTAATAAGCAATGCATTCCTTTCACATATAGGAAATCAAGAAATTTGTCCCAAGTAACCTATATGTTCATCAAGAATTAACATTTCTTCAATCCTAAATATTCAGTACTGACTTCTATTTGGTGTTGTATTAGTCTCAAACCAATTGATAAAATTAAAACCAAAAATTTTTCGAAAAATAATCTTCCTTTCCTCTTTTGACTTCTTCCAGTAGCCTAAGAGGGGGGAAATGTGATTCCTTTCATAATTGAGAATACCATGGAATTGTCTTGGCGTGATACCACAACTGCATTCTGAAGATGAGTAAGCCCTGCTTTAGTGAATATTAAAGAGCAACTGCCAATGAAAAAAAGCAAATCCCAAAACCCATGAACACAAAACCTGATGTCATGCCATGTGTCACAGTATCTAGAGTTTATTTTTTATTAATTTGCACTTATTCTGGGTCATGATCCTCCCACACACGTCCTCCCTAGCAAGTTGTACAACTGCACTGAGATCTCGGCGTGCCCACGGCAAAGTGTCAGCATGGACATTTCACCTCTTCACAGATCATGCGCAGGTTAGCCTGAATTGTTTCCATGACTACTAAAGACTGATGATCAGAGAGAATTGTCAACAACTATATTTATGTCTAAAAGTCTGTGCTTTTTGTTCACTTGTGGTAGGATTTCTAAGAGTACAAAAGTTCCTTTCAAGCCTAAGTAGACATCATCATTAAAAGAAAAAAAAAAGCCAAACTACCTCTCACCTATGGTATACAACACTCACTTAACCCCAGAGGTGGTGTCCAACTTCTGAAAGCTGGGGTGACATCTCTGCCCTCCACACCACCTGACGTAGGCAGTGGCAGCAGATGGCAGGGGGAGTAGCCGAGCTGGGGAGCTGTGCTCTCTGAGTCTGCCCAGGCAGGCTTGCCTCATTTGCATCCTTCTTGAAACAGCCCAGCACTATTCCTCTTTTGTTACAGTTCTTTCGGGTTCCATTCTTCAGAAGCTCTTGCTTTTCATAGGTGGCATTTCTCACAGATGCCTAGCCATTGACTACAAGAAGCTGTTTTTGGCTCAGCAGTTGCTTCAGATTTGGCCTGGAAAAGCAAGTAGTTGCCTGATGGGAAATCAGCCCAGGAGGGTTCGTGTGGCTCTCAGCTAAGAGTATAAGTCCTGTTCTTCAGACCAGGAAGGAGGCTGGCTGGAGGAAGCCAACAGACTGGGCTGGCGCGGGGAGGACCACATCCTCTCGGCAGCAAGGAGACTACGCGCCATCCAGAAAGAACGCACGACCAAGAGAACGCAGAGCTGAGAATACATGCAGTTGTCTTCACGGACACAATCTTCCCAGACAGGCTCAGGAAAGACTCTGCCTCAAGGATTACAGCCAAAGAATTACAGGTCACACTAGAATTTCCAATGCCTCCC
>PVIY010012636.1:0-61366 GCA_004026745.1 Myrmecophaga tridactyla
GGTCCTCTGACATGGCAGGCGAGCATTCTTGCCTGCTAAGCCACCATGGCCCTATAGTACCATTTCTAAAGTAAATAATCCTAAGGAAAGGAGGGTCTTCTTCAATTTGCTTTTGACATCTCTAGACTGAAAATTCATCACAGAAAATATCTTATCCAGCTCTGTATCTATAAATATTCACTGCCTGAATGTGCACTATAATAAACATTTTCAGTCTTTGTAATTGTGTCTTCAAGTCATAAAGCAAGCTTACCTGGAGGTGTTTTTCAACCCCTCAGACACTCTCAGCACAGTACACTGTCCACAAATATTTCCGGTTGCTGTTGGGCTTCTAAGAGCTCAACATTATTGCCCTTTTCCATCAACTTCCAGTCTAGTGCTTTCCACAATAGAAATGGTAGCACCTTCTCAGGTGGTTTTTAATTGGCCCTCAGAAACTAAGGCGTGTCCACAAGGCTGAGGACTATAAGGAAGATGAGATGCCAGAGACCCTGAGAGCAGAGAGGATTTCCCCACCCCCCTCAGAGTATGCTGGTGAGGGTGTGTTGGAAAAAATGGGACAGAGAGATTAGGCAAGAAGGAAGGAATGAAAGCAAGGAATAACACTCCATTGAAGTTTGCCAGTGAGGGGAAACGCGTATCTCAATTTACCAGGTAATTCTATGTTCTACGTATTTTCTGGCTTCTTTGTCTTAACCTTTGCCTTAATTTACCAGGTTTGCTGTGACAAATAAATTCCTCACAATTTTTTTTCTCACAATTTGGAGGGCTAGAATTCCAAAAATCAAGTATCAGCATCCCATGTTTTCTCAGGGATTCTGAGAAACAATCCTCGGGGTTCCTTGGAAGTGCCATCTCTGCCTTTGTCACATGGTGCTCGCTCTCCTTTTCTAGCTTCTCCTTCTGGCTTCTTCTTCCATATCCAATTTCCTTTGCTCATAAAGATTTCAGCCATATTAGGTCTAGGACAGCCCCCATCCAGTTTGGTCGCACCTTAGCTAATAGTTAAGGACCTTCAAAAGGTCCTATTTAAAAATGGGTTCGCAGGAGTAGGGGTTGGGACCTGAACATGTCTTTTGTGGAGGGCATGATTCAATCCCCAAAACTTTTTCAAAGACAAATGGAGATATATTAAAGTGTGTAAGCACTAACGACTGTTATTTAAATGTAAAATAAAGATTAAGAGCCTTGCTTTTGAAGGCCCTATATGGCAAAGCTAGCTGTGTCGATTACCACTTGTGTGACCTTGGACAAGTGACTTAATTAAGCCTGAGTTCCCTTGGTTGTAAAACTGGGATAATACATCAACGTATTTCTTATACTTGTTGTATGGCTGAAATAAACGTGTGTAGAGAAACTAGTAATATGATTCTTTTACATTTTGCACAGTGAGAACTAAAAACAAGGCTTCAGGGAAGAGCGAGTTGGGCTAATCATTTCTCTCATTCTTAGTGCCATTTAGAACTATTATACAACTTCCCATAAATTGTATTTCTGTCATAGCCAAGGGAGGTGTGGTTCAGAATGTTGAAAATCAAGTGTATGGCTAACAGATTTGAATAAAGTCTAAGAGACAAGGATTTCAGAGGAGCAATGAGTCCTCGAAAGAGGTTGCAAATTTGCACACATACACTCTGTTGCAGACATTTAGGTTATTTTGATCCTTTTTATATTCTATTTTATATACATTATTCAAAGCCCAGAAGAGGGAATTTCTTGTCTAAAACAGATGCTTATTGGAATAGCAAGAAAAATATTTAACCTCGGGGTTTGACTCATTTTTTTGAATCCAGGGGTCTGCAAGCCGTTCCTGTAAAGGGCCAGAGGTAAATATTTTAGGCTTTGCAGACCATATGGTCTCTGTCATAACTACTCAAGTCTGAAGTTGTAGCAGGAAAGCAGCCATAGAAAATATGTAAATAAGTGGGCATGACTGTGTTCTGATAAAAGTTTATTTACAAACAAAGGAGGTGGGCCAGATTTGGCCTGTGGACTATACCCTGATTGTCTAATGGTAAAAAACTGATAAAAGCCTTGATATAAAAATGTGCAAATAGAGCTGCTAACCATTGACCATTACAGAAATATTAGAAAATGAAGCAGTCAACTGTCATTTAATAAAAAAGCTTTTTTCAATATAACAAAGGGCAACTGTTATAAAAAAAAAAAAAGGCCTGTTTGTGCTATAACCATATATAATTTATACTAGGTTTTTTTTAACACTTTATTCAGAAATACTACTTTTGTAAATGAGCACTTAATTCCACTCTAGAAATTGAACCTGCTTCTTGCTGATTGCATCTATCAGTTTAAGAACTGTTTTTATTGGAAATGAATTGAAAGAGGCCAAATGGGGGTAAAAATAAACAAAAGTTTACAAATTTAAGTCAATATGTTTTTTCATACATTTCAAAACTGCAGAATAGAATGATGTGTATTACTCTGATGGAGGGGATTATAAATGGTCATTGCATATTTTAGCTGTAATGGTCTGGTTCCTTTAAGAGTAGTTTAGGAATTTGAATCTGAGCAATGTCCAAAAAGTTACTGAGTTTTTCTTTAGGAGAATATTTTGGTCCAAGGCCAGATCACGTGATGTTTTCTGAAAATAGAAATGAAGATCAATTAAATTTTTTACTAACTAAACTTAAAAGGCATTTAACAGCCAGCATTGACAGAGTTCATAGATGAAGTCATAGCCTTATAAATCAATAGAGCACTCATAAAGTCTGTTGTCTGAGAGATAGGTGCAAAGTACTTTAGAACAGTACCTGAACTAATAACATGTCAATTATGATCAGTGCCTCCTGCAGTGTACACTACCTCATGGGACAGTAAAAGAACCACAGGCTTAGAGGTCAAGGTTCACATCCCAGCTGAACCAAATTACTTAACCTCCCTCAGATAGTTTCCCTCTGGGCAAAATGGTGATATTCAAGCTTCAGTGGAAAAACTCTTGCAAAGTTTGTCTGCATTTATTTTCCATATTTCTGCCATTTCACTTAAGAGGGCTTCCAAGAAGTAGTCATTTAAAGGAAGACTTACAATCCAGTTCTTCCCTTGGCCTCTGGATTCAAAGTGGTTTTGTTCCTGAGGCGACCCTAGAATTTGTGGATTAAGGGTTTCAGAGACATTTTCCATTTTGGGGGAGTGGGAGGAATGATGTTTTGAGAATTTGGTCTTCAACTGGCTAAATAAGGTCACCTGAAAAAAAAAATTAAAAAAAAGAAAGAGTTGGCATTTTATAATATAGATACCAAAACCAAACTTGTAGAGTCCTTGGTAACAAGAAAGTATAAGTGAGCTGACAGACAGACTCATAAAGCAATAGAGAAATTACGTAATTTTTAAAATGAGTTATTCTTAGTCCAAAAGATACATGGGAATTAACGAATACTTATTTCTAGTTAAGCAGACCAAATCGTCACCTATGCAATAGTAGTACATATCCCTAAAGTTATATGAAAGATACACTTTGAATGAAATGCTAGAATTATATATATACACGTATGTATGTATATAGACACATACATTTAAATAAATGCAATGACTACAAAACACATTGTTAATGAGAAACAGTTATTTCAGTGAAGTTCCTTTTATGGAAAATTTGGAAAGTATTTCCATGAGACAAATTCATAAAAGTAAAATTGCCAGGTCAAAAGATGGTCACGATTTCAATAGGCAGACATCAGTCAATTAACCTCAGAAAAGTTATGCCAATTTACACACCAACTAAATGTGGCTGTGCCCTGATTCCCAAGGATTTTGCCAGCTCACTTAACCTACCTTTCAGTTACTTTCAGGCATAGCGCATATCAATATTAATTGCCTTAGATGCTTTTCCTGTCTGATCAACTAATATGTGGAGTATAATATCCATTCTGTCAAATTAACTAAATTTTTACTAGAACTTAAAATTTCCAACTTCAAACACACATCATCCTCCGCATTTACTGTGTACTCCAAGATTTACTTCCTTCTCTTTCCTTCTGGTCTACAACCATGGCCCACGTTTTCCTCAAAATAGAACCCTCAGCTCCTTCATATCTTGTCATTTTCTGCTGCATCTCCCTTTAAAAATTCCTATTCTGGGAAAATTCCAACCTCTGTTCACTCTCTTCTTAGCTGCTGTGAAAACATGAAATAACCGAGTATGCTGGCACCATTAGGCTTTAAACTTCAGCTACCCTGGAGCACACAGATGTGCAATCCTTTTCCCTTCTAGCCATGACCTTTTCCCATATTTGTTGGGTGGTTGTTTGCAGACAGGGTGCCATCAGAATCACTTTTCAGTCATCATCTCATATGACCTTCTTCATTACCTGATACTGCGGATCTCTCTTCCCTGGGCTTCCAGGGCAACTCTCTCTTGTTCTGCTTTCCTAGGGCCCTCTCCCTCAGTTAATGCTAGATCATTCTAAGGGACTGACTCATTGCAGTTGGTCTATAAGCACCAAAGTATATCCTTAAAGTTCTGAAGCAAAAACAATGCATAATGGAGAAAAGTACACACTCTGAAGCCCAGGTGACTGGGTTCCAATCTTAGCGCTGTCATTTTGGTACTGGGCAAGGTCATCTAATCAATTTGAGCAGGATAGGCTCAAATCCTGACTGAACAATTTATTAGAAGCATGACCTTGGGCATTATGTAACCTCTCTCAGACTGTTCGACTATGGGTTGAATCGGGCTAATGCTATCTATTTTATAGTACAACTATTATGAAGATCAAGTCAGAAGAATGGAAGGAAGCACTAAGCGCAGTGCTTGGTACAGAGCAGGCCAGTACTTCATAAATTTTAAATCCCTTCTTTTAAATGTTGTCACCCTATGACCATTGATACTCTATTATATATCAAATTTAATATATATGGCTGGATATTGAAAAATTGGAATTTAGCTCTAGTAATATAAAGAATTGCAATAACAAGTGGAAACTTTTACCAGCTTGACAGCTACCAATCAATGCAGCTAAAATTATCATATAGTGAAAAACAGTCAAGGAACTAAAAACATACCCAAATATGTGCTTAATGTGTTCACAATAGGCCACAGAAATAGCATTTGAAAATACCATCAATTATAGGAATCTAGTTTGATTCCTTATGTGTAGGTGGGTCAATATACTGACCTATAGTAATAGAGGATGCTCCTGAATTTTCACATTGCTCAACCCAGACTAAAGTGATGGCCAAAAGCAAAGACTATTTTTTTTCAGAAGGAACACAAAAACAGCTTTGAACTCCAAGATGTTTTTTATAAGAAAGCTCATAATGAAGAACAGCCTTCATTAAAATACACTAAATGGTAACTTTTGAAATGGGTAGCAAAGATCCATTTAGTAATGAAACCTTCTCTGATGTCCCTTAACTCCATTCCTCTAGGCCTTAAACTGCTTTATTGGCAGTTTTAAGTCAGAAAACTTCTTTTTTTACATGGTCACTCACCAATGAGACAATGCTCACATTTTTCCAATGCATTTTTTTTGTGCTCTGATTCCTCAAATGATGTGACTTCCTCACCATGATAAAGAGAATACATGAAAAAAAACAGAGCTAACATCATCTTCAATGGGGAAAGACTGAAAGCTCTTCCTCTAAGATCAGGAACAAGACAAGGCTGTCCATTGTCACCATTGTTATTCAACATTATGCTGGAAGTTGTAGCCAGAGCAATTACACAAGAAAAAGAAAGAAAAGGTATACAAATTGGAAAGAAAGAAGTAACATTCTCACTGTTTACAGATGATAGAATAATATATATTGAAAATCCCCCAAAGTCCACAACAAAGCTACTAGAGCTAATAAATGAGTACAGCAAAGTGGCAGGGTACAAGATCAACACCCCCAAATCAGTAGTGTTTCTATACACTGGTAATGAGCAATCTAAGGAAGAAATGAAAAAATAAAATTCCATTTACAATAGCAACCAAAACAATAAAATATTTAGGAATAAATCTAACTAAGGATACAAAAGACCCATACGCAGAAAACTACAAGAAATTGCTAAAAGAAATCATGGAAGACCTAAATAAATGGAAGGGCATACTGTACTCATGGAGTGGAATACTTAATATAGTTGAGATGTCAATTATACCCAAATTGATTTATAGATTCAATGCAATACCAATTAAAATCCCAAAAAACTTACTTTGCAGAAATAGAAAAATCAATAAGCAAATTTATTTGGAAGGCAGGGTGTCCCAAATAGCTAAAAATATCTTGAGAAAGAAAAATGAAGTGGGAAGTCTCACACTACCTGACATTAAAGCATATTACAAAGCTACCATGGTCAAAACCACATGGTACTATCATAAAAATAGATATACTGACCAATGGAATTGAATGTAGTGTTCAGATATAGATCCTCTCATCTAAGGACAATTGATCTTTAATAAGGTGTCCAAGCCAACTCACCTGGGACAGAGCAGGCTCTTCAATAAGGGTGCTTGGAGAACTGGATATCCATATGCAAAAGAATGAAAGAGGATCCATATCTCATAATTTATACAAAAATTAACTCAAAGTGGATCAAAGACCTAAACATTTGAGACATGACCATAAAACTTTTAGAAGAAAATGTAGGGAAATATCTTACATAACTTGTAATAGGAGGTGGTTTCCTGGATCTTACACGAGCATTGAAGAAAGAAATAGACAAATGAGAATGCCTCAAAATTAAGCACTTTAGTGCATCAAAGAACATTGCCAAGAAAGTAAAAAGGCAGCCTACGCAATGGGAGACAATATTTGGAAACCACATATCAGATAAGGGTTTAGTATACAGAATATATAAAGAGATTCTTCAACTCAACATCAAAAAAGACAAGCAACCCAATTTAAAAAATGGTCAAAAGACATGAACAGATGCTTCTTAGAAGAGGAAATACAAATGACTAAAAGGCACATGAAAAGTTATTCAAATTTACTGGCTACTACGGAAAAGCAAATCAAAATCACAATGAGATATCATCTCACACCCACAAGAATGATCGTTAACAAAAAACAAAACAAAAACAGAAAATGAGAAGTGCTGGAGAGGATGTGGAAAAAGAGGCACACTTATCCACTGTTGGTGGGAATGTAAAATTGTACAACTGCTGTGAGAGGCGGTTTGGCGGTTCCTCAGGAAGCTAAGTATAAAATTGCCATATGATGCAGCAATCCCACCACTAGGTATTTATTCAGAGGACGTGAAGCCAAGGACATAAACATACATTTGCACACCAGTGTTTATAGCAGCATTATTTATTATTACGAAGAGATGGAAACAGCCCAGATGTCCATCAATAGATGAATGGCTAAACAAGCTGTGGTATATATATACAATGGAAAATTATGCAGCTGTAAGACAGAATAAAATCACGAAGCAAGTAAAAATGTGGATGGACCTTGAGGACATTATACTGATATGATTGTGCAAATCTGATATCTGATGCTCCTTAAATCCAGGGTATGGACAGATGGGTAAAAAATACGGATAAAAATAAATGAGCAATAGAACGGACAAAGGGTAAAATAAATTGGGTAGATGGTCAATGTCTTTGATTGTGCACCATGTATAGCACGCAGGTGTTTGAAGATTTCTCAATAAAAATAAATAAATAAATAATGACAGCTAATGCAAAGTTTCAGGGAGAAGACCAACCCAGACAGAAGGAAGAGGTAGTAAAAAGGACCTAGCACAAAAGTGAGTGGGGAAAAGCTGAACCTATCAAGAATCTCATGTCTTTGATATATTAGATGAAATGTTGGTTTTCTGTTTAGCCTGAGTATTTTTTTTAAGTGAGTTTACATTTACTTATTTATTTTTAGTGTTTTTTTCATTGTGAAATATATATACAAAAAAGCAGTACATTTCAAAGTATATCTCAAGAATTAGTTGTAGAACAGATTTAATATTTGATATTTGTTCCAATTCCACAATTTTAGCTGCTCTAAAATACTGGGGACTAAAAGAAATATCAATATAATGATTCAGCAATCATACTCATTTGTTAATATAGCAATCATACTACCTTGTCTATATAACTGCACCATCATCTTTGCTCTTTCTCCCAATCTTCAGGAGTATTTGGGCTGTGCCCATTCTAACTTTTTCATGTAGGAAGGGGCTGTCGATAATGTGGGATAGGGGGATGGAATTAGTTGATATTCTGGAAGGGCTGGCCCCTCTGTATTTCAGGACTTATCTGATCCAGGGACCTACCTAGAAGTTGTAGGTTTTGGAGAGTTATCCTAGTGCATGGAACCATTATAAAATCTCATATAATGCCCTAGGTACTCCTCAGGATTGGCAGGAATGGTTTTGGTTGGGGTTTGGCAAGTTACGGTAGGCAGCAATGTCTCACTGTAACTTGCATAAAGGTGACCTTCAGAGTAGCCTCTTGGTTCTATTTGAACTGTTTCAGCCACTGTTAACTTATTTGTTTTTATACTTCTTTTCCCCCTTTTGTTCAGGATCCCACTGTTGACCCCACGGTGCCAGGCCCAGGCTCATTGCTGGGAGTCATCTCCCATGCTGCCAGGGAAACTTTCACACCTGGATGTCATGTCCCATGTAGAGGGGAGGGAAATGGTTTCACCTGCAGAGCTGGGTTTAAAGAGAGAGGCCACATCTGAGCAACAAAAGAGGTCCTCCAGAGGTAATGCATAGACATAGCTATAGGTACAGCCTGAGTGTTTTTCAAGGTAGACAGGCATTTCCCCAAGGATAACTGACTCAGCAAAGTAGTATTTATAAATTGCATACAGCAAAATAGCTTGTTTATGTCCTCTTTCAAGAAGCAAAGGAAATCCAAACTATCGATGATATAGTTTAACTCCAGCAACTAGTTAAATCCATTTATGGTCAGAGAATTCTTTGCTTAATGGTGAACTGAAATTACTCACTTGATCCTAAAGATAATTGCACATCTAAAGTAATTTTTATTAATCCCAATTAAAAATACCCATATTTTAAGAAGCCAATGAATATGATAGCATAATCTAATCATCTGAGGAATATATATGTTTCTGGACATTTATTAATAATAATGACTTCAACAATGATATAGAGCAGTATCCCAACCTTAAAACTCTTCTTTCATATTCAGACTTTTTCCCACCTTAACAGAAATACTAAACAGCAGGCATCCCATATTGAAGATTCTGCAGGACTGCGGGTTGGAAATCTTCACTGAGGGTTAAGTCACTTAAAACTCATCATGCCCGCAGATCTTTTTGTACCTACCCCCAACCTGCTCCCTCAGGCAGGGACTTAATCCTTTCCTACTAGGTCTCCAATTCATATGTAGAAGCTAAGAGACCCCATCCAAACCCTGTTCACCCTATGCTTAAAACTTTCAACAGCTCTGCATTATTCATTTGTTTCCCAAACTGTTCTTCTGGAACAGGAAGATGGGTGGGCTTGTTAATTCTATCATCTGCTCTGTTGTTTTCTCCTTATTGTTAAAGTTTAACCTCAAAACTCACTATAACCCAGAGAAGTTTTAGCACTTTTAGATGCAAAGGTTTTCAAAATGAATACATTTGGATACAGAAACCAAAAATGGCCTTGGAGTTTGGGATGTGATAACCCTGACCTTTAGTATCCCAGCAACCAGAAAGAAAAATATACAGCCTGGAAGTGTAATATTTATGGAGCCTCGGGTCTAAAAAGTGAAGATGAGAGAATTTAGAAGGGAGAGAGAATTAGTAATAAGGAAACCAGGTTTTAAACCCCATCATCTTTTCCTCCTAGCTAGATAAACTATGGTGAGTTACTAAATCTCTTTGAAGATTATTTTGTCCGAAAAAAGGGAGTTAAGAATACCTGCCTTGATTAAAATTATATGAGATGATAACCACAAGGTATTTTTAAAGCAGTTTTGTAAAAAGGAAAAAAAGTATGATTGAAAGAAAGTGTAAAGATTAAAATTTTCAATGCAGCATCGTTCACAATGGCAAAAATAAAACAAAAAACCTGGAATCAACCTAAATGCCCATCAACAATGGAATGAAAACTAAATTGTAGTACATTCATCTATAGGAATTCTTCTCAGTTAAAAAAGTTATAAAGATAGACTTCAGGACGGGCCACGGTGGCTCAGCGGCAAGAACGCTTGCCTGCCATGCCAGAGGACCTGGGTTCGATTCCCGGTGCCTGCCCATGTCAAAAAAAAAAAAAAAAAAGATAGACTTCAGCTAATTATATCGCCATGGATTAATTTCAAAAACATGTTGAATGTAAGAATCAAACTGATTCCACTTGGAAAAGTTTTAAAATAAAAAAGAGGCAAAATTGATTGAAACAATAGGCAGCAAATTAAGAAAAGAGCGAAGGAATTATGAACATAAAATTCAGTATAGTGGTTACCACTAGGGAGGAAGAGACAGGCATGTGATCAGCAAGAAGTGCCTCCTTCTTATTTTGTTAAAGGGACTGGGGCAAATGAGGGTTCATGTTATAATTATTCTTTAAATGATACATATGCAATTCACACACTCCTGAATTTATGATTCAGTTTAAAAACAAAGGTACAATTCTCATTAAATCTGTATTATTAAATATTTCTCTATCTGCGCTTACTAGAAGGAGAATCCTTAGACCTTGATTCACTGCTTTCTCCTGAACAGGATCACACCACATTCTATTGATGTGATTAGCAACTATCTGTGATCTAAACTAGATGAACTCTCACAACTTGGAAGATAGAAATAGGTGGATGGAGAAAATAATTTTTATTTCACTGGAAGTAGATTTCAAAAAGCAAATTTGCTATGTAAAATGAAATGAGATGCAAAAATTAACTTGGCAGATGTCAACTACTACACGCCAGGTCCTGTGCCCACAATTGTAAATAGGATCTCATCACACTTAATGATCTACGTCCTGATTTTTAAATTTCAGGGCCACATTCCCTTATCAATCAGCGCTCCCTTCAGAGCGGATAGCTCACTGGTTTATCCATGCTGCTAGAATGTTTCTTCTTTAGTTGTTTACCCACCATAAGGAAAGCTTGCAATTCCTTTTAATGAGTGGGTAAGGCTATACCCAGAAACTGGAGATAGCTGTTCATGTGATATATAGCCCTAGTTCTAGAATTGTTAGGTGTTCCCTTAAAGTCAAAAAAAGAACCCCAAAACTTGCAACCCACAAACACGGTTGATGAGTCTCTTTCACACAAATTCCTGAAAAGTATGCTAATTGTAGAGTATTTAAATTGCCTGGTTACAAAGACATACAAAAAAAGCACAGAACATGGTAGGGTTTAGTTATTATAAATATTAATATTTTAAAAGTATTTACAAGTATAGCTGAGACAAAAAGAACGAGCAAAATCATACCTTCACGTTTTCTATAAAATACATAAACATTTCCATGACTAAATATTTCTAATAAACATATTCATTCATTTTCAAAGTTTCCTAGTAAATTCAGTAACTATTCTATAATCTCCTATCAAAAAATTGTGAATTTGCCCTTCCCTCCCTTCCAAATGGGACGGAGGACTCAGCCAGATGGCCAGTGCCTAGTGGTCAAATGGCATGGTAGAGGTTGGCATTATTGGAAAAAAAGTCAAGATTCAGTTGGAAAAACTGGTGTCAAGGTAGTCAGGGATTTGACTGGCATGTTTGGGAACCACGTGGTCAGGACTGGGGAGGCCCTGGCTGAGGATTTCATTGTCTTATTAAGACTGGACAGGCCAAGAGAGCAGCTGGCACTCTGGGGAGGTTGGTTATATATCGGGAGAATGGATATATAACCATATAATACAATAAAGTATTTAGGATTAGGGGAGCCAGGTTTCCCACTGTGAGAGAGTTACAAATATGGAAAGGAAGGGGCTAAATTAAACCCCAAATTATTGATTCAGAATCTAAGGTATCAAAGTGAACTTAAGGTTTTTATCTATATGTATAGACATAGCTTTATTGATCTGTGTGTAATTGTGTATATGTATGTATAGACACATTCAAATATTTCTTAGCTCTGCCCACCAATAATGCTTAAAACCAATGACTTCCTGGTAGAAATGAGCACTTGTCAGATATTGATTACCATATATTATTCTTCATTCAAAGGAACCAGGGCTCCTTAGGAAAATGGCTAATTCTAGAGCTAAGGCAAGAAAAAGTACAAGATGAACTTGGAACATATTGATGTGCTAAGATAAAGAAGATCTCAAAAACTGTTGAAGGCATGCCAAAAGGACACAGAAGCAGGACTGAAGACTCCCTAATCTGGGAAAATTACAGCCTAAAAATAAATGATGAGAGTAATACATTGTAACCTACTGGATAAAGCAAGAATTCATGAATCCATACTGCTATAAATGAAGGAATGAACAAATGGAGAATGGAAAGCTCTTCCTTACAGTAGAATGCTTACCAAGTCCAAGAAATGATAAAAGTTACCATTTGGCAAGTCACAGGGTAATAACTGATTTAGATAGTAAGATGAGGAAAGGATATTTACATACTTTCAAAGAATCTCCTTACAAAGTACCTTTCAATGATTGACTTTACAATGGAGAAACTCGGCAGATACAATTTTAACCAAGTGGTCAAAGTTAACATCACCAGTAATGGGACAAACTGACAATGCATGCTTCTTGATATGACATACTGAAAACAGCTTCATTTCTAACAAAATGTATATCCTCCATCTAATCAGGAGCAAACATTAGATAAATCCAATGGAAGGCCATAGCATAAGTGGTGTGTAGTATTCAAAGTTGTCAAGGTCATCAAAGAAAAAGGAAAGACAGAACTATTTCAGATTGAAGGAGACAAAAAGAGGTAATCAAATGCAAAATGGGATCCTGGACTGGGACCCTGGAATAGACAGGATCATTATTGGGGTGATCAGCTAAGTTTGTTTGGGGTCTGTAGATTAAATGGCATTATATCATTATATATATTTTGATGGACATCAACTGTATTCTTATGTAGGAATCTCCTTAAGGAAATACACACTAAAATATTTAGGGGTAATGGTGTATCTTTGATTCTTTCAAATGGTTCCAAACATATTGTGATTGGGACTACATTGAATATATAAGTAAATGTGAGGTAAATGGACTTTACAATTTTTGGGTTCCAAGCCATATATATCATTGATTGCTCCACTTACTTAAGATCTTAATTGCCTCTTGGATTTGGTTTAAATTCTCTTCATGAAGATATTGCACATCATTTCTTAGACTTATTCATAGGTATTTCAAAATTTTTATGCTATTTCTGAAGAGATCCTTCTAAAAACTTTAATTTTCTGCTAGTTGTTGCTATACAGGAATACAACTGACTTCTGCACACTGATTGTAACAGTCTTGCTAAACTCTAGATGTTGCTGAATTGGCTAAGGTATGTAATCAATACCAATATATCAAAAATAATTTCCTGCCTCAAGGAAAAGAGAAACCCAGAGAATTACATTGACTACAACTTATGGAAATACAGAATGGTTGCCACTTGAAAGTGATCTTTACAATTGTACAGATACTAGAAGTAACACAATGATAGATGGGAAAAGTGAAGCCATAGTACACTTTGGAATCAAATAATCCAAGGATGGGAGGTATTATTCTACTTGCTTCTGAATTCCCTAAGCAACAAGTCCCTCACAGGAATCAAATCATTTCAAAAGCATATACATGGCCTAAGGAAAACTAAAAGTAATTTTAAGTATTCATAAATTCTAAGTTCTCAGTGTGTAGCACAAACTGAATCTAGGGAAGTCAAGAATCCACCCTTCACAAGTGACTTCTTTGAAACTTGAACAATCATTTGCTTTCCTCAAAGCTTTTTGGTGGTCTACCAGCTCTTAAAGGGTTCAACACTACTGCCCTTTCCCTTTGCTCATATATCTTCCCACATGTCATAAAACAACTCCCAGATGACAGATTTCCATGTTATTGCATAGCAGGGTACAGTACACATGTGAACTGCTCTAGAAATAGCAACATCTTCTCAGGAGATAATTATCTGATGTCTCCGGGAAGCTAGAAAGGATCTTTCGGGAAGATGCTTTAGGGGTGGGGAGACAGAAGATTGGTAGAGAAGCAAGCAAGAATGGAACTCTCATTTGTGAGGTTTAACAATGAGGGGGAACTAAGACACTCGTTTATCGTATGAAATTCTTTGGGTTGTCACAACATGGTAAAAGAAAACTAAAGGAGTTCAAAATTGCATTTCCTATTGTTAAATACTGATATAATTACATAGGCATTATGAATATGAACCCGCCATTCCTATCTTTGGGGCTTGACTCTTCCCATTATTCCTGTGGAACTCTGGGCAAATTATTAACTAAGTCTCGAGTTTGTTTTTTTTCAATCTGTAACACAGGAATAATATAATGTACTGCATGCAGTAACCTAGTACACTTCCTAGCACATGGTGAAGACTCAATAAATGCTAGCCCTTGTTCCTTTTTAGGTTTTCATAGGAAATATGATTACATTTTGAACAAAGAGTATTAAAAAAGATGGATTCACCATAAAAAGGTTGGCTGTTCATTCCTTTCTAGTCCCTAATGTCATGCAGAAGTATAAACCTCTTAGGATGCATTTCACTTCATATCAATGGTTGTGCAGGACCGAGTGTTGACCACTAAGCAAATGGCCAAAAGCCTTGAAAACCTCAGACCCTAAGAGGCAACAATTTCAAAGAAGCCATGAGACACTGAAATAATTTAACAAATTCATATATATATATATTGGTATCAAGTGTAACATGGTCATACAAAAGTGTTTACTACAAATATAGTTCACAATACAAAAACAGGCCACTTTATTATTTGTTCCCTTTTATATCCTATTTTAGACACAATGATGAAATGCAGAAAATAACAGGAATGCACAAGTTTTAATACCTGGGAATTCTATCATCTATCTTTTTCTCAAGTTCCAAACAATGAGGCTTATTGAATAATACTCTCAGAATCACTTTATTTAAATCTTTGATATATACTGCCAATGACTGAACACCCAGGTAGAAAAAGTACGTAAAACGATTTGTAAGTGAAAGCATTTACTACAAAAGAAATGGTTAAAACAAAACCCAGACATATCAAGAGGAAACACACTCAACTTAAAGCTTCTGAAAGGGGCACTTTTTGGATCATTATATAATCATTATATTGTTTTCTGAATTGACAGAAAACAAAAGCTAATGGAGAACAAAGGCCAAATGGTGGAAAACAATCAGATGTTTTAAAGCCATCTAAAGCCAACTAAGACATAACTTGACCTATATGCAATTCAGAAAAAGTTGCAGTGCATTCTCTTTGTACAATTAAATTGACCACCACAAGTAAAAACTGGCAATTAATTAAAATGCTATTAAGTACAGATTTGCAAGACAAATCTTCGACCATTATGTAAATATTAAAAATTTAAAAAGTGAATTGCCAATTGAAAAATAAAAACTTATATACATCAAAGCACAAATGGTGAAATATTAAAAATAAAAGTTTGAAAAACACATAATCAAATGAAGATCTCTTAGGCACTTGCATTCAGAAATATTCCTTCTATAAATAAGCATTTATTTTCACTTTAAAAGAAATCGAAAGCTGATTTTCCCCAATTGCACCTATTAGTTGAGAACTATATTATTATATATTAGGGATGCATTTAAATGAACCATTTTATGGGGGAAAATCAACTTTAAAAAAATATGAGTCCACCTATTTTATTCACATTGAAAATACACAATTGAAACATAATTCCAGTGAGGCACAAATGTGGCCATATCAAAACATTCTACCATTTAATATAACCCACCTGGAATAACACAATGCAATGACAAAAAGAAAAATCCACAATTTGGCAATCCTATACAAAATGGCCACATCAAAAATTTCTTTCACAAAACAAACACAATGCACAGAGCCAGAACAAAAGGGAAGTCCAAATTTTGACAATCCTATACAAATTGTGGGATGTCATCTTCAAGGTCTTCAAACTGTTGCATTCGTTTTAGCCTTGGTCTCTGACACGCTGCACTTGCCTCGGGCAGGCCCTGTTCCTTGGAGTCACCTTTGAGCTTACTAACACGGTGTCCAGGACAGGCTGATGGACTTTCTGAGTCTGAAACTGATTTCACCACATCAGCCAGGGGAGCGTGAGCTGTGCCAGCAGGCTCTGCTGCAGAGGACTGAGCAGGCTTCTCTTCGCTCCCCCTCACACTGCTACTGGGAGTACGTGGTTTATAAAACGTTGTCCAGTGCTGGGGCTGCAATGTTCTCGGTGCTCTGACAGGAGCAAGCGTATTTGAATCAGAGGCCCGTCTCTCTGATACCTCTCTTGCAGACCTGACAGGTTCTATGCGTGGCTTACTGGGATGGGCGGCGTTGACTGAATGGTCCCCATTAGTCCTGATGCTTGTCACTCCTTTTTCCCGGAGAGCATTGGGTATAATCAGAGCAGTCTTTACAGTTCTGTCGTTTGATTCACACTGTTTTTCCCAAGCTTTTTGTAGAGTTTCTGGGTCATAGACATTAAATTTCGAATAGACAATAGCTGAAGTGTCTTTCCTACTAATTCCTTGGACGGCAGGATACTTGCAAAACTTGTATGAACTTACATTTTCCATATTTCTGCCATTTCTCTCATTAGAAGGGCTGGCAAGGAGTAGCCTCTCTACAGGTAAACTTACAGGCCTAATCATTATCTTGGTCCTTCGAGTATGGCTCTCAACACTGCCTGCTTCCCTATCAGATTTCAGAGTAAGCGGCTTCGGGATTTTATAAACATCTTCTACTTTTTGAGATGCTGAAACATCTTCTATTTTTTGATCTAGAAGCAAATGTACTTTGTCATCTGCAAAAGGAAAACATTTATTTAAAAACAAATTTTCTTGCACACGTTTAATAAGAGAGTCAAAATAGAGTCACAGACGACCTCTTTACAAGCAACAGGGGTCGACAAAATGCACCACAGAAATGTAAGATGATAATAATGTAGGAAAATGGGTGAGGGGTACCCTGGAACTCCCTATACCATCCTTGGAACATTTCTGCAAATAAAAATTATTTCAAAGTTAAAAACAACAGGCGTCTTACATTTTCTTTTAACAAGTTATTCAAAATTATGTATGTAGAGAAATTAAATTTATAAGGTATTATCAGTACATATTGAATAAAAATGTTAGAATTTTACATTTATTTTAAATCCATACAACTTCTTTTCATGTGCTATGCATGAACAAATATTTGTGGGTGAAATGATTATGACAATTTCAAACTATCAGGCATTGGTAAATTAACATCAGAAAAGTTCTACCAGTTTATGTGCTAACCAAATGTAGCGAAGTCTTGAATCCGAAGGATTTTGCCAGCTTACTTGATCTGCCTTTCAGTTAAATTCAAGCACAGTCAGAGCATAACATATTAGCTGTCTTAGATACTCTTTCTATCTTATCAGCTAATAAATGGAGCATAACCCCAATTCTGTGAAATTTTACTTGATGTTAAAATTCCCAACTGCAAACAAAAATCATTCTCCCCATTTAGGATGTGCTCCAAGATTTACTTCCTTCTCTTTCCTTCTATCTAGTCTACAACCATGGCTCATGTTTATTTCAAACTAGAACCCTCAGCTCCTTCAAACTTTGTCATTTTCTGCTGCATCTCCCTTTGAAAATTCCTATTCTGGGAAAATTCCAACCTCTGCTCACTCTCTTCTTAGCTGCCATGAAAACATCAAAGAACCGAATATGCTGGCACCCTTAGGCTTTGAACTTCAGCTATACTGGAGTATAGCTGTACAATCCTTTTCCCTTGTAGCCATGCCCTTTTACCATATTTGTTGGGCAGTGGTGTGCACACAAGGGTGGCCATTAGAATTATTTTTCAGTCATCATCTCATTTGACCCTCTTCCTTAGCTGATACTGCGGATCTCTCTTCCCTGAGCTTCCAGGGCAACTCTCTCTCTTGTTCTGCTTTCCCAGGGTCCTCTCCCTCATTTAAGGATAGACCAATCAAAGGGACATAACTCACTGCAGTTGGCCTATAAAACTCAAAGTATATCCTTAAAGTTCTGAGGGAAAAATTTATCCGCATAATGGAGAAAGGCACAGACTCTGAAGCCCAAGTAACTGGGTTCCAATCTTAGCTCTGCCAGTCTTGCCCTGGGCAAGGCTATGTCACTGTCCCTAAGCATCCTCATCTATAATAAGACAATCTTAATTGTAATTATGTTGATGTGTGGTCTAACTGACCTGATCATAAAATGTGCTTAGGAATATGTTTGGTATATAATAAGCAATTGAAAAATGACGTTCAATTTATCATACTTTCTCATCCTAACTGGGAACCCTATATCAGGAGATAGTGAGATAATCACAGGTTTAGGAATCTAACAATGTGTGCTTAATGTGTTAAAAACAGGTAACAGGAAAATGCATTTGGAAAAATCATCAATTTTAGGAGTCTAGTTTGATTCCTTATAAGCAGTTAGTTCAATATACAAAACTACAGTAATAGAAGATGCTCATGAATTTTCACATTGCTCAACTCAGACTAAACTGAAGGCCAAAATAACAAACAAAAGCAAAAGCAAACAGTATTTTTCAGAAGGAAAACAAAAACAGCTTTGACCTCGAAGATGTCTTTTTATATGAAAGCACATAATGAAGATCATTTAAATGCACTAAAATGTAAATTTGGAAATGGGAGCAAAGATCCATTTATTAATGAAGCTTTCTTCTCTGACTTCCCTTAACTCCATTCCTCTAGGCTTTTAATCATGCTTTATTGGCAGTTTTAAGTCAGAAAACTTTTTTTTTTACATGGCCACTCACCAACGAGACAATCATCACATTTTTCCAATGCATTATTCTTGTGCTCTGATTCCTCAAATGATGGAGCTTGTTCAAAAATTTTGCTTTCATTACCCGCACTATGGATATCCTGTTAATGAAAGAGAATTTTTTAACTCACAGAAGCAAAAACATACCTCCAAACGAAATAGTGGAATAGCTTTTAACCTATAACGTAAATGTCACAAAGTTGCAGCACAATTCCATGAAGGTGGTTAAAACTTACTTCCTTTGAAGAAAAAACCAATGTCTTCACAAACTGTTCTGAGTCTTTCTCTTCCGGTGATGAAAGAGTCTTTGCAAGACAGCCTTGATCAAGCTGAGGTACAACCGCACCTGTACTACACACCACCCCATCCCGTGGCTGTAGAGACCCATCAAAGATCTTATGTGAGTGGGTAATGAGGAATTCCACCAATCGTGCTTGATTTGAATATTCCGCCAGGGAGGAGATACTGACAGGAGCAGTGGTTTGCCTTGGCCTGAGGAGGCTCGGTCCAAATATCACTCCCAAGTTTTTGGAGTTCATCTTGTTTTCTTCGGCATGATCTACTACCCTGCAAAGTAAAACATATGAAGCTGTATGTGATCTGCCTATTAGACTTCCTCGATTGTAGGTTCCCTAAATAGGCTGGAAAGATTGGAGGAAAAATGGCTTGCAGAAATGTGAGAAAAAGATGCATTTAATTTCTTTTTTAAAATATTGACCATACACAACTGTGTTTCATAACTTTAATTAGAATAGAATTTAGGTAAATACAAGGAACTACTGCAGTTTGATTAGTAACAAAGAAAAAATACCCTAAAAACTACTCCTTTCTCAGTTTAGGGCACTTCATTCCAGGTCCTTATACTGAAAACCTACAGATCATTGTAAATTTCTCTTGCATCACCCAGAGATAGTCTTCAAGCCTAGTGGATTCTCTCAAAGATCTCCCGAACTTGTCTCATATCCACTGCTCTGGCCTTTCTTCAGGCCCTCATCAGCTTTTATATCCAAGACTACATTTAAAGACATCTGAATTGTAGCAAAGGCCTTCCCTCCACTCAGTCTCCATTTTGCTGCCAGAAAGATCTAATAGGCAAAGCTGGGTATATTAATTTCTGGCTCAAAATTCTTTATGGGGTCATGTATATAAGACTTTGTTCTTTGGTGACCTGGCTAGCTCATTTCTTTTTAATGCTTGCTATACTCTAGGCAAATCAAAGTATTTAAAGTTTCCAAACACAAAAATTGCTCTCTTTGTATCTGTGTTCATTACCCTCTGCATGGAAGGATCTTTAGCACATCCTTTGTTAACTAAACTATTAGTCAATCTACAAGTCTAGCTCAAAGGTTACCTCATCTGATAAGGGGTATAAAAAAAATAGGGAAACAAAGGTTAAAATATATTGGGTAGATGGAAATCAATGAGAAGGAGAGGTAAGGCGTATGGTATGTATGAGGTTTTTTCTTTTTCGTTTTCTTTTTCTGAATTGATGGCAATGTTCTAAGAAATGATAATGGTGATGAATACACAACTATGTGATGATATTGTGAGTTATTGGTTATATACCAAGAATGGAATGATCATATAGTAAGAATGCTTATTTTTGTATGTTGTCATGTTTAAAATATATATATATTTTAAAAATTCACATATGACCAAAAAATTCAGGTTAAAAAAAATGGTCACCTCGTCTGAACTGCCTCTCTCCCTTAACCTTTCTCTGTGGCCCTTCCACCCCTAATCTTCCTCTGTTCCTCTGCCTGTTGGGCATAGCTCCATTAGAACTAGAATGACGCTGCAATGAGCTTGTCTGTAGGTCTGTCTTCCCAGTCAATGAGCACAAGAGATAACAGAAACCTTATGCTTTTGTTAATGTTTCCCGAGCTAGAGATTGGCACCAAGGAGGCATCTGAGGGAAAACTCTGTCTTCATGAACACGTATTCAATGTCTCCCTTGCCTGAACACAAATAGGAAATGAAACATTTACTTTAAAAACAACAAAACAAAACACAAATCAATTTTCCAACCACTGATGGATTTCTTATACAAATTTCTTACCGCTTAAGATGTGCAATGAGGTAATGAAGGCTGTTAAAATTTGATGCTGGCAATTGCCTGAGAAGGTCCTTGCTTTTCAAAAGAATACGGTTGATTTCTATACACACACTTGTCCATTTTTTGTCCTCGGGGCCATTGCTTTTTGTCTCTTGGTCTTCATTTACATGTTGGATTTCTTTAGCAAGGTCTATAAATTCCTTGTACAGTCGGAATAAAATGAATGGCTCTGGGAGCTAAAGAAATAAAATTACAGTAGGATTATTATTTTATCCATTATATTCCTGTTAATAGACAATTATTACTGACAGCTGTTGAATGGTTTACCATACATATTTAAATTACAAGATTTAAATTCCATCCAAGTTTATAAATGTAGACATGGTTGCTGCATTTGTGAGCTATAAAGTGAATCTGAAACAGTGCCATTAATTTTATCTACATTAAAAATTAATTAATTAAATCGTCTAAAGCTGGACGATGGGACTTAATTACGATATGTATCCTATACTGATTACATTTATGAATGCCCCAATGTTAGCATGACTATCAACTGTTCTACTGATATAAGCCCAGGATAATGCATAAAATAAGTCAATTAGCTAGAAAAACCTTTTCTTTTGAATTTTATGAGTACTGGGGGACTAGAAAGAACAAAATGCTACATGATTTTTGTGTTTTCCTTGGGCCAGACTGAAGATTAGCATTGGAAAATATGGCCTGTAAATAACAGACTATCAAAACTTTATCTAATTTTAAAATATAACTTAAATATTCGTTAATTCAAAGAAAATGCTCCCCTCTCAGCATACCCAGGGGTATGCCCACTGACCACTGGCAGAACTGGTTTCAATGTTTCCACTGTTCAGCCATGGGAAAATACAGGACCGGTTAGCTGACGTCCTGTGTTACTTGCAGTGAGAGTAAGCCCCCTCTCCATTTTTCTCCATTACTAATTGTTGTATCATGCTGGTCTCAGAGAGGGGTAGCCCCGAGAGTCACTTCCAGCTCCAACACTCTGGACTCTGAAACAAGTCATTAATTTCATGGAGCTTCAGGTTTCTCACATGGTAAATCAGAAAAACAAAGGCAATATATTCCCTGATATACTGATAATTGAGCATGACTTCCCACACTTAAGCCTTTGTCCCACAATATTTTTAAGACAGAGTGAGAGCTAATAGTCTCATTTCAAATTCATTTCTTTTCCCTGACTATCTAGAGAAGATAAAAGACGACTCACAGGGAGAGCAACAGGACTTGAGAGATGGCTGTGTGGAGGATTTATCACTAACATGCTCTCTGCCATTACATTTTCATTTTCACACAATAACAGAATGCCAGCTGAGCTTGGCCTAGAATCTTTTCATACTTGGCAAACCCCCCTTGAAGTCACTAAGGTATTTTATTTCACCCCACAGAAACATTTTCTTTGGATCCAACTCTGCAAACTCCAGGTAAAGTATGAGCAAAGACAGGGAAATATGGAATAGCTTACTCCCCCGACCTTATTTCTTTTTTCTTTTTAAATGTTTTTATTATAAACAATGAACAAACATACAAGCATTCTTGACACGGTTACAATCAATGGCTTACAACATAATCACATAGTTGTGTATTCATCACCATGATCATTTTTTTTGAACATCTGCATTTCTCCAGCAAAAGAAAGAAATAAGAAAAAACTCATACATGCTGTATACCTTACCACTCCCTTTCCTTAACCACTAGTATTTCAATCTAGTCAATTTATTTTCATTTTTGTTCCCCCGTTATTTCTTTCTTATCCACATTTTTTACTCATCTGTCCACACCGTAGATAAAAGGAGCATCAGATACAAGGTTTTCACAACTACACAGTCTCACTATGAAAACTATATCATTATACAATTATCTTCAAGAAACATGGCTACTGGAACACAGCTCTACAGTTTCAGGCACTTCCTTCTAGCCACTCTAATACTCCATAAACGAAAAAGGGGATATCTATATAATGCCTAAGAACCTCGAGGATAACTTCCTGACTCTGTTTGAAATCTCTCAGCCACTGACACTATTTCTTCTTATTTCTCTCTATCCTTTTTCATTCAAGAAGATTTTCTCAATCCCTTGATGCTGACTCCCAGCTCATTCTAGGATTTCTCTCTTACATTGCCAGGGAGATTTACACCCCTGGGAGTCATGTCCCACACAGAGGAGAAAACAGGGGGAGGGCACTGAGTTCACTTGCCATATGGAGTCTGACAAAGAGAGAGACCACATCTGAGCAACAAAAGAGATTTTCTGGGGATGACTCTTAGGCCTAATTTTAAGTAGGATTAGCCTATCCTTTGTGGGGTTAAGTTTCATAGGGATAACCCCAAGATTGAGGGCTCGGCCTATTGATTTGGTTGTCCCCACTGCTTGCAAGAATATCAGGAATCCTCCAAATGGGGAGTTGATTTTTCCTCCTTTCTCCCCATTCCCCCAAAGGGACTTGGCAAATATTTCTTTATTCACTGTTCAAATCACTCTGGGATTTATCGTCCCCAGACCATATTTCTGCTAGGCTTCCAGTACCCAACTTACCTTGCCTACTGACCTTCCATGAAAACTATCTTAAAATTGCAATGAAGACAAAGCCAGACTATGATCCAGACACTGTTGAACTTACCAAATCCTTCGTCTACTGGTGTCAATATGGTATTTCCTAGCAAAGCTGGATTCATGTTTTTTCCTTCATTTTCCAAAACTTAAGGATATATGTTTTGGAATAAACAACAGGTATTAAACTATTAGTGAAAGAGAGGAAGTGACTAACTTAATTAAGAAAGACCTCTGGCCTGGTGCTGGGGCCTGCAAATGAGGAAGGGGACTTCTTTTCTAAAAAGTATACTACAACTTTTTACTTGTTTTATCTGTTTCCTAAAGGTAGGTGAAAGGAAAGTGACTATTTTTTATTGTTCTCCCTTTAAAAAATGGTATGGATTTATGTATTTTTTCATATGATTATGAATAACTAGAAATATATCAATATAGTGTATACCCATGAAAAAATGTGTTATATTTTATCAGCAAAATACAAATCATACTTTTGCTCTTTTCTATTTAGATCTCAAGAATCAAAACTTTACCTGTCGAAGGTATAATTTCAAGACGTCACAGATGTCATGTGAACTAAATTCTGAAATGTCTACCAGGTGCATTCCGTTTTCCAACGCTTGACACAGTTTTTCAGTTTTTACTTTATTACCGCATACACGGTAAATTCCCTGGAATAAAGGGGGGAAAATTTAGCAAAATTCTGCTTTAGTACAAATAACTAAATGTAGATACAGAAATGCATTTGATGTGTCTAATTTAATTTTTATTAGTATTTTAGTGAAAAAACACCTAGTCAAGGCCAAATGAGGTAATATTTTCCAAATCTAAACAAATCGAGTTAGTTATTAAAAATTAAGAGCATTTTTTCCCTTAAAGTCCCCTTTATACTAACATATCACACAAGCATTTACGTTTTTAAAGATTTACTTTTAAGAATTAAAATGTACCTGTAACCCCAAGGCTCTATTTTCAATCTCGGAGGCACAGATTTTAAGTATAAAAGGGACACCATCTGGTTCCTTCTTTGCAACTTGGGTGAATTCTGCTCCAAATAAGTGTATTTTCCCAGGTAGCTTTTGGTGTCCACAAATGATCACTAAATTTTCCAAACACTTGCGGTGACATACCATGAGACACTGCAAGAAAATGATCGTTTAAAATTACTTAATTCACCTTAAAACCATTTACAACTGGGCAAATTATAGGTAAAGTGGTAACATAACAAAAATGAATCTGAAAGTATTATTTGTAGTGTTTTCAATACATTTCTTAACAGCAATTGCACTGTAGGACAATTAAATATATGCCTGCCAAAGATTTTAATCAGTAAAACTAACACAAGAGTATAAAGAAAAACACAGAGGGGCTATTTCAATTTCTCCAGGGTCTTACCTCTTCACATTCAGCACCATGGAATACGACAATGCTCTCACAATCCCTGCACTTCGTGGGGGATCTCAATTTACGAAAGTTGTGAGTAAGAGCTGCCTTTGACATCAATGTTTTCTTAAATGTTCCAAGGGAACTGGGAACTGAAAATAGATATATGTTAGTATAGAAGAATTGTAAGATGATGGGAAAATTACATCCTAAACACTGTATTTTCAATAATTTTTTAGATTTTCCAATCATTCATATATTATAAAAAGCTATTCATCTTAGTTTGCAACATCAAAAAGAAAGTGAGGGTCTGAAGTCTGTCTGATTTAAATTTAAGCTTCAGACCCCCTGAGCCCGTCTGTGTCTCTTTCGTTCTTTCTCTCTCTCTCTCTCTCCCTCCCTCCCTCTCTCCCTCCCTCCTTCCTTCCTTTCTTTTTTTCCCTTCTTTCTTCCTTTCTTTCTTTCCAAAAAAATAAATTAAAAAAAAGAAAGTGACAGTAGCACAACATTGTGAACATAATGATTTGCCCTGAAATATATATCTGAATATGATTAAAGAGGGAAACTTTAGGTTGTATATATGGTAATTGAGTTTAAAAAAAATCCATGGAACTACACTACACAACCCTAAATTAAACTATGACTATAGTTAAGAGTATAATCATAAAAATGTGCTTTTATCAATTGTAACACATGTACCACACTGATGCAAGGCGTGAATAATAGGATGATATATGAGAATTTGGCATTTTATACATGTTTTTTCTGTAAACCCACAAATTCTCTAGTTAAAAAAAAAAACATCTACTATACTGATTACAACAAAGCACACATTTATCAAATATTTTAACTATGTGTAAAAATTCACCAACTAACTAATAAGAAACTCCTAAAATAGCATGGCATAATGTTTTCAGAATTTCCAAATGTACTGTTACTAATATGCCCCTCAAAGGTATGGGAAGGGAGTTACATATGTGGTATTGCATTCTCAGAAAAAGCTCTATAAATGCTTTAAAGAAAAACAGTGGTAGGCGCTTAGTTTATCATATTATTTGCTTTAAAGGTAAAACTATTCTTAATTATTTGTAAAATTAATTATAGGTAGTACTAGCAGGTTACACAGCAACAAGATGATGCCAAAATAGGTGTATGGAGGTCTCAAATGTACAAAACTACCTTCAGGAGCTTAATTCTAGCCATTAAGGCACTTTTATATCCTTCACATTCATCCTTTCTTTGTCCTCAAGAAGAATACCTGTTCTCTTTTCCTGCCTAAGTTTTTGTACCGCTTTTCTTGAAAAGGCTTTTCCAGAATTTCTCCTGCATTACAACCCTTTTAACAGTAAGTCACTGCATTAGGTTTATGAAAGAACAAACTATCTAGCCTGCTAGTTTAGCAACATGCCAATACCTTTTAGATCCAGTA
The DNA here is from genome assembly GCA_004026745.1 of Myrmecophaga tridactyla. Classification (NCBI taxonomy): domain Eukaryota; kingdom Metazoa; phylum Chordata; class Mammalia; order Pilosa; family Myrmecophagidae; genus Myrmecophaga; species Myrmecophaga tridactyla. The sequence continues at coordinate 26,247 of PVIY010012636.1, forward strand.
CTTCTGCTGCTCATTTCTATATTTTAATTTCTAGCCTTTTACTAATACATTGTCAACTCATACTTGTACATAATTGTTGGGATATACTTAAGTCATTATGATGCCTTTTGTATAATATACAACAAAGCAATCATTCTTCAAATTATACTATTTTCCTAATATCATGTGGTGCCACTGCTTCAACTAGTTTAGCAGAAACTTGATTCATGCAACTACAATATTCATGCAACTACAATACCAGCTTCTGAAGGAGAAGGTGGTTCTCTTTCATCTAGATCATCTGCAGAAGACATGGTTCCACTAGATGGAGTTCGTGGTAGTTTCCGATGAAAGTCCTCTAAAAGGAAATCATGGATACAGTGAGCTGATTACTTGTTGTACAATTTTAGAAAAGGGTAATGACAGCATTTTTTTTTTAATGACAGCATTTTTAGAATGATATAGGTCATACTATTTTATTAGTCAGAATGTAAAAATTTGTTTCCATTCTCAGACATTGGACACAGGTAATTCTGAAATGAATTCTTGGGAACAAAAGGGTATTTAACCAAATCTGAATTTTCCAAAGAATTTAAAAAATTGAATGTCCTATCTGAATGAGATCTTACTGCCAACTTCTGGTGGTAAGCACTAGGTGTAAGCTCTATAGGAACAGGGAGTATTTCCTATTTATGTTTTATCTCTATTATCTGATAGCGAGGTTGGCACAATGGTAAAGATGACATTAAATTTTGATGAGTTAAATTATAAATAAACATATACAATACAACCTATGTTTTCTAAAATATATAAAAAATCATTAGAACACTGCAGTACAATAGTAACATCACATTTCTGTTATTGCTTAAGATAGGAGACTTGGAATCAGGAACAACAGCCCAATGATCCCAGGCAAAGAGGTAAGACAGCAAATGACACTGCTGGGTATAGCAAAGCATGTGAGGAGACAGACAAATGAGGTTATGAGGTCCATGTGCTCCCTGCTGATATTAGCCCACATGGCTATGAAGTGGAAGAATTCACTTCACTTTAACTCCAGGTCTTAACAATCCTAGGTTCAGGGTTAGAAAATGTTCTATAAATGATTTAAACCAATATCCTTTCCCCAAAAGGTGTTCGCAGGAGGTTTAAGAGGTGTTCATCTAGGTTTTGTGTCCCCAGCGACAGAGAAATTATGAGGTAACGTTCCATTTTTGAACGATCCTAGTTATAAAATAGCTTCCTTAAATTGAACAGAAATCTGCCACGCTATAAATCCCAGCTTTTGGTCATCTTTCTCCCCAAAGGAGAAAGCAAGTGTTCTAACTCTACCAGTAGAGTTCCATTATTTGTAGAAAGCTGTCATGTCCCCCAGTTTTCTCTTTCTAGGCTAGGCATACCCAGATTTTCACCCATTTATCATGTGACCCTGTTTCTAGATTTTGGCCCTCCTCTACCCTGTTCAGCTCCAGCTGCACCTTTCTCAACGCCACATTCACAATAGGTCACTGAACAATTGTCAGTTGAAGTTCTTTAACAGTTCTTGAGCAGGTCCTTAGTGCCCCATCCCCAACACCAACACATTATACGTGTATAGTCTTTAAAATTATACACTGAATTAGTATATGCTATATTTCAAATGTGGTCTAACCCATGATGACTTCAGTGTGCTCAACAGGGAGTCTAACAGCACTGGAGAAAACCTGAGTAGCTCTGGCCATATAATATTATGAAGAACTTAGTCAGGCGATAGCAACACCCATTCTGCCTCTGTCAACGTCACGAGACAGTCTATATCAAATACCTTAAAGCAAGTTTTAACAAATTAACAAGAGTTAAGTAATGACAGCGTAAGAACTTCATAACTGCATTGTTTTTTACAGCAATTAAATGTAAACAGCCCAAATATCCATAAAATAATGATGTATGAAAGAAGTCACAAAAGACTAGAATGATTCCATTTGTATAATGTGCAAAGGAGGACAAAACTCAACCATATATATATGTAGTCAAACGTAAAGAAAAGCTAGGGAACGTTAATAAAAGTTTAGGATGGTGTTTTCTTCTGATGGGACACAGGGCAATGTGATCAGGGAGGTGCACACAGGGAGCTCCTGAGATATTGATAATGCTGTATTTCTTAAGTTGGGCAGTGAATATTTCAGAGACTATTTTGTTATTTTTCTTTAACCTGTACATATATGTGAAAATACTCTTCTGTACATGTGAAACATTTCAAGATAAAAATAAGGCAAAGATATTTTCATCTTTCATTGAATTTTCAGTTAGACTTATATACTTATGTACCTGGACTTACGGATTCCGAATCCAAAGATCTAGATTCACTGCTCCCTCCAGTGCTCTCAGAGTCACTAAACATCCCTAATGTCCAGGATCTTATCAAGAAAGGACCTTTAGAAGAAGACAATATTTAATGTCAAAACTTGGCTACAGTGAATTTCACACAGCAAAATGCTGATATTACATAAAATAGAGACAGTCAAATTTCTTTAACAGTTATTATCTACTATTAAATAGGCAATGTGCTTGTTATAGTGTAAATACAGCCTCATAAAGCTGTATTTCAAGGCCTGATTTTTTTTTAATTCCAGAATGCAACTAATTGAATAATCCCATTTAAATAATTTTATCTTTCATAAATTAGTGCTTTCTTTAATGTGAAAGCTACCTGTTATATCTGCACTGTTAGAACATCTGTCGTCTTCCATTTTATTTGAAGTGTCAGGGAGGCATATAACATCTTCTAAAGAGTCTGAATGTCCAAATCCAGAAGTTTGGGTTCTGTTTTTCAACTGTTTATTTAAAGTCCTAAGGAAAAAACCCAAGTAGAAGTCGGCCCTCAGAAAAATGATTATCAATACATTCTGTTTTGTTCTATTTTCACAAAAATTTGTTTTCACACACACACACAAAAATTTGTTTGAATGAACACAGATAAACTATTAAGTACACATAATTCTATATGGTTCAATAGCTTATAGAAAATGTAAATAAAGCCTTTAGTTATTTGTACCTATTGCAACTGAAACATGGCAGAGAGTAGCAAAAGTAGTAATTCATGCCATTGTTGACATTTTTTTATAACCTCTGTGGAAAATGTAGGTTAAATTTTGTATATGGTTATCACTGCACTCTCAAAGGGTTTTTAAATCTCAAAAACAGAAGTCAGTGTTGAAACAGGAAGCTTTACTCTTAAGTTACATCTATTCCTTAAATATTTCTACTTAGGACCATGAAATAATATTAAAAACATTCAGAAATTTTAGAAGTCAATTCTGCCAATGTTAGAAAACACTTCTTTTATACTCAGCAATTAATGTTTTATCTCCTGTAATTTTATGTACATACTAATCCTTACTCGTCAACTTTTTCTTCTTCGGTTGAATTGGTGGCCTTGACAAATTGAGTGTATTCTTGGCCTGGGTCATACAGTTTGGCGCTGTCATACAGAGACTGGAAATTACTTGCATGGGAGGCAGCCTGCAGGTGCTGCATCTGGAAAAGGTTAACTGTCACCTACGGTCACAAACAGAGCAAAAGTCACAATCACCTGTAGTGGACAGAATGCTAGGTAAAATACACAATTATTTCAAGTAATAGCCCCAAGAAAAGGTCACGTGGTAAAGCATACAATATTGAACATCGCTGTGTTCCTATTATGTTGCCTTCCACTGTGAAAGGTCTAGGTGAGGAAAAAAGTTTTAATCTAATATCCATGATAGGTCATTTCCAGCAAAACTGGCTTTAAACTGAAAAGTTAAAAAATACAACCATATTTTCCTACTGGTTCATAATTGTAGGAGATGGGTTTACTTTTGGGGAGCCACAGCACTCTACTCTGATGGTCTGATCACAACTATCTAAACTCTTTATAAGTGAAAATTATGGGGGGTGGTGAATATTCTAATCAAAACAGTAACTTCATCAATTCTATAAAAATAGAAATGTTTTATTATTTATAATCAATGTGTCATGCAGTACTGTTTTTAAAATGAAGTACTTTCTTGAAAGTATTAAAGTTACTCTCTTGCATTTCTACAAGTGCTTAAATACTACCACAACTACTACTTGTAATACGAACAGTAACAATAATAGCTGACATTTATCAGTGTCTACAACATGACAGACCCATGGATACCTCTTAGAAGGTAGAAGACATGCTTCAAATGGTGTGCTGGTTTGAATCTGTTGTGAACCCTAGAAGAGCCAAGTTCTTTAATCCCCATTCAATATTGCAGGGTGGGAGTTTTTTGATTGATTTCATGGAGAAGAGACCCACTGAACTGTGGGTAGTAACTTTTGATTAGATCGTTTCCATGGAGATGCATCTCTACCCATTCAAGGTAGGGTTGCTTACTAGAGCCCTTTAAGAGGGAACCATTTTGGAAAAAGCTTTAGAGCCAACAGAACGGATATAGGCACAGATCGGACAGAGCCACAGCAAGAAATCTGGAGAGAAAGCTAGCAGATGTCACCATGTGCCTTTCTAACTGAGAGAGAGAAACTTCATCAGCCTTCTTGAACTAAGGTATCTTTCCCTGGATGCCTTAGATTGGACATTTTTATAGCCTTGCTTTAATTTGGACATTTTCACAGCCTTAGAACTGGAAACTTGCAACTTGATACATTACCTTTTCTAAAAAGCCCTTCTGTTTCTGGTATATCACATTCAGCAGGTTTCAAGCTAGAATGGATGGGCACTCAATCAAGGATCCATAAAGGAAAATATTAACAACTTTGATGAGAAAGTTAATATTTTCAAATAATTGACATAAAATAATTTCTGTAAAATAAAGGAGCCTTTTTTTTTTTTAAATGATGGACTGGGAGAAAGTACTTGTAACACACACACAGAGACTAAATTATTACTCTACTGTAAAAGGTACGCAGCTCTCACAAATCACTCATTTTATTCCACATATCTGTAAGCCTACCTAGACCAGCAACTTTTCTAGGCTTTTGATATACAACAGAAATAAACAGATGAGGTTCCTGCCCTCATGGAGTTTCTGTTCTCCTGAGGGTGGTGGTGGAGAGAGGTAAGAAATGAAGTAAACAAATAAGATCATTTCTGGCACTGAAACTGTTATGAATACTAGATAATAATGCCAAAGTTACAGAGTATGACGACTATACGTGTTTGTGGAAAGGTTTATGGAAAGGTACTGTGGACAAGGTAGGCAAGGGAAGACCTCTGTGACAAGTAACATTTCAATAAGTAATAAAATGATAAAGAGCTAATGCAAAGTTTCAGGAGAATATCAACCCAGACAGAAGGAAGAGGTAATACAAAGGACCTAGTGTAAAACTGAGTGGGGAAAATCTGCTCCTTCAAGAATCTCATGAGATGGAAAGATGGTCTTCTGTTTAGCCTGAGTGTTTTTCAAGGTAGATGGGTATTTCCACAAGGATAACTGACTCAGCAAAAGTAGTATTTGTAAAGTGAATACAATAAAATAATATGTCCTCTTTCAAGAAACAAAGGAAGTTCAAACTACCTATGTAAAGTTTAAGTCAGGCAACTAGTTAAATTCATTTATGATCAGAATTCTCTGGTTAATGGTAAACTGAAATTACTTGCTTGATCCTAAAGGTAATTGCACACTTCATAAGCTTTCTAATCCCAATTAAAAACGCCCATATTTTTAAGAAGCCAATGAATATGATGGTATAATCTACTCATCTGATAAGTATGTCTATTTCTAGATATTTATGGTAATAATGACTTCAACAATGATATACAGCAGAATTCCAATCTTAAAACTCTTCTCTATATTATTCAGTGTTTTCTCTTACCTTAGCAGAAATACTAAAGAGCAGGCATTCCATATTGAAGAGCCTGCAGGACTGCCTGCTGGAAATCTTCATTGAGGTGAAGTACCTCAAAACTCATCATCCCTCCAGATCTTTTTGTCCCCCTATCTGCCTCCAGAGGCAGAGACTTAATCCTTTCCTGCTAGGTCTCCAATCTGTACCACAGTGTATCAAGTGCTTTATGAATGCTCAACAACCAAATGAATAGTGGAAAGTGTCATTTCTCTAAGTCATACTATAACTTTGCATATTTTCTGGTATTGTCCACTCAAGCACATAGGATTTCCAACCATATTTCCAACTTTTCATTTCCAATATCTAATATTTAGTTATTCCCTGGACTCATGGATTAACGTTGTCTGATGGTCATTGAAATAGAACTTTCCACAGTTATCAATCAATGTAAATAGTTTATCTCATAAAATTAACAATAATCTAAAACAATTTTTGTTCAATATTATTTTCTATCCTATTTTTAAAAAAGATTTATTTTTCTCAAATACTCTTTATTATTTATTCAGTTTTATTTTCTCATGTTCTATTTTTTCCCATTTTTTAAATCCCAGAACAAACCTAATATCTTTGATTTGATTAGGTCCTTAGCCACTGACCCTTGGTCATTTTTCCTTTATTTCGTTTGGTAATGTAATTATTATTTATATACCACACCCCTCAATATTTCACAGCTCAAAAGACCTGTTTGATGTTACAAGTGTTCCCTGAAGTCCACATTATAATTTAGCATTTTCTGAGATTTGAATCTCACTTGCATATCTTCCTTAAGATAGTGAGTGAACTTCAATAATTGCCTTGTGTGTAGATGTATACATATATATATACATACATAAATATATGTATCTATAAACTTTTTATTTTGAAATACTTTCAAATTTACAGGACAGTTACAAAAATAAAACCTCACACAGAGAACAGCAACATTGTCCAATTCCCCCAGATACACAGATCCACCAACTGTAACATCTTCCCACATTAGTCATATCATACTAACCTATCCACCCATCCATCTATCAACATATATTCTGGACAAATGGATATAGATTGTATACATCATCCTCCTTGAACACTTACTTCTGCCATTTCCTAACAACGAAATTCACTTATATAACCATCGTAACTACACTGATCAAGTTCAAGAAATTTAGCATTGATATACAGCTTACAGTTTTTCATATGTCCCAATATCTTTTTGAGCCTTTTCTCCTCCCTTGTTAGATCTCATCCAAGATTGTGTTTTGCATTTAAATGTCATTATTTCTTTAGTTGCTCTTTATTTTTTAAACTGTAGTAACATATACAACATAAACTTTGCCATCTCAACTACTCCCAAGTATAAAATTCAATGGGATTAATCGCTTTCAGTGTTGCAGCGCACTCACCACCTTCCACTACTAAAATGTCTTCCTCTCCACAAACAAAAACTCTATACCTATAATGCCTTAACTTCTCATTCCCCTGCCCTTTGTCCCTGGTAACCAGCATTCTAATTTTTGTATCCATGAGCATACAAATGCTCCGATATTGTCTTAGTTACCGTGGGGCTTAAATCTACATCCTGGATAAATCTGTTACAATCTCATTTGTTTTGGTAACAATTTTATTTCAATAGTATATACAAACTATGTTCCTGTAAGCCCTCTATCCTCCCACTTTTATGTAATTCTCATCACAAATTGCATGTTTATATATAAGCCCAAACCCACTGATTTACTGTTACATTTTATGTATTTGCTTTTAGATCGTGTAGTAAACAGTGGAGTTACAAACCCAAAATACAATGGCATGGGCATTTATATTACCCACATTATCACCCTCACTGGAGCTCATTTCTACATGAGGCTTCCATCTATTGTCTTTTATGCTTTCCTTGCAACCTGCAGAACTCTCTTCAGCATCTCTTTTGGGGCAATGTGGTGGTGATGAACTCCCTCAGTTTTTATTTATCTGGGGATGTCTTAATCTCTCCCTCATTTCTGAAAGATAGTTTTGTCAGATATAGAATTCTTGGTCGACAATTTTTTTGCTTTCAGCACTTTAAATACGTCATACTACTGCCTTCCTCCCTCTGTAAGGATGACAAGTTGATTCCTCCTGCAGCTTTCAGAATTCTTCCTTTATCTTTGGCAATTGACAGTCTGATTATAATATGCCATGATAAGGATCTACTTGAGTATAACCTATTTAGACTTTGTCGAGCATCTTGGATGTGTGTATATTCATATCTTTCACTAAATATTGGGAGTTTTCGGCCATCATTTCTTTGACTCCTCTTTTACTCTTTCTCTCTTTTTCCTCTTCTGGGCCTTATATTGGTAAGCTTGATGGTGTCCCACAGATTCCTCAGGTTCTGTTCACTTTTCTTCATTCTGCTCCTCAAACTGGATGACATTAGTACTTATCTGGATGATGTTAATTCTTATCTTAAAGTGCTCTGATTCTTTTTTCTCCCAGCTTCAATCTGCTGTTGAACCTTCGAGGGAAGTTTCAACTCTGTTACTGTGGTCTTCAGTTCTGCTTGGTTCTTTTCCACAATTTACATCTTACTATTTATAGTCTCTTTGTATTCATCTATCATTTTCCTCATTTCATTTAGTTCTTTTGTCCATGTTTTCCTTTAGTTCTTTGAGCATATTTAAAGGCTTTTTTGAAAATGTCTGTCTGGTATGTCAGTACTGGTGCTTTAATATTCTTCTTTGCCTGGGCCACTGTACCCTATATCTTTGTATATCTTGTAACTTTTTCTTAGAAACCTGGACATTTTGATATTTTAATATGTTATCGCTGGAATTTAGACTCAGAGATAACTTTTTGTTAAGCTTGTATTCAGCTAGGTTTATGACACAACTTTTTTAAATTCCAGGACCTAACAAATCAAAACAAAAAAAGAAGGAAAAGGAAATAATATCTCTCTCAGTCTTTGTAGATGATTGGTCTGTGTGTGTGTTCTCCTTCACAGCTTAGCCATAGATGATTTTGGAGAACAGCTCCAGGTCAAAATGTAAGGGCCTCCCTGATCCTTTCTGCTCATGGGCCTTAGGCATGCATGTGTGGCCCTAAGAATCATCCCCACCAACTCCCATTTACACAGATATGAATGTTTCCTCTTCCCTAGGACACAGTTTCCTCATGATTCTGGGCACTGCACTACAGATCCTACAGCTAGCAATCCCTTGTCCCAGGAAGCATGACCTGACTGCTGTCCTACAGGGTTTTATAGGAGAGCTGTGAGACCCCCACCACAACCCACGCATGATAAATTCTGGAATGGTAAATTGGGCCAGACAAATTTACTTCTGGTGTGCCTATGGTTATTCTGCTCCCTCTGGGGCTAGGACCAGGGATCCACACTGGAAGCATGGGCCAGCTCCATGCCAAGCCAATGAAGAGTAGGGGATGTGCTAGCCAGGGTGCCATGAAATCCTACTGCTCCTAAGTAGCCTTTATTGCATTCAGCACTCTCCCTGTTACTGCACTGCTTTTAGTGCTCTCTGGAGCTTTGAGAAAGACGTTTCTACCAGTTGTTGCTAGTTGTTCAAAGCTTCTGTAGGGGGACAGAGACCGTAAGTAGCTCACTCACTCAGCCATTTGGCTTGGGGCAAGCTGCCTTGCATCTGTATATCACAAAGTGTTTTGGTTTTCTCTGTGATTGTATATGCAATGCTATATCTTACATTGAAAACAAATCATTAAAAAAACTATTTGAGGGATGATACTGAAAGATAAGTCACCATAATTCCAAATTCTTCTTATTTTGATGGTGGGGAAGAAATTTTTTTAAAAAAGCTAATAAAGCCAGAGTTCTAAAGTGGAAAATAATATCTGTATGCAATAATTGAATTTTGAATTTGGTATTTTCTCAGATTTCCACATTGATAATGCCACATGATCCATATGTAAAAAAGTAAAACGAATTCATTAAACTGGTTCAAAAAAGGACTCTAGCCAATAAAATATATAATATAACTTGTCTATAAACTGTCTCAATACATTACTTTTTGGTCTTATTGTATAAACGGATAGATATCATTTTCCAAAATTTCAGATGTGTTAATTCTCTCTACCCAAATAGATGGTCAGCTCCTTGAGAGCAGGTATAGTTCTTATATTTATTCTACATAATCGTAGGAATTAAAAAGGATTTATCAACAAAATTTGGAAACTTCTTATTTATGTCACATCAAATAAAAGAAAATCCTAACTGTTGGATCAATGATACCACTTTTTAAGAGGGACACAGAAAAACAAAATTGCAGGCTGGTGAGAAAACTTAAAATTATGTCATATGAAGAAAAGTAATCATATTTAGGGTGTCTAGTCTGAGAAATAGATCCAGAGAAATAAAATAATAATAATCTTTAAATACTTATAAGTGTCTTCTCGTAGAAGAGTGATTATATCAATATAGCATGAACTGAAAGATACACAAGAAAAAAATGTTTAGTTCAATAAAAAACATATTAATGCTTAAAATTGTTCGAACCCAGGCTGAATAATTTATTCAGCAAGATAAAGTATTTAAGAGCACAGGTTCTGAAATCATTTGACCACGTTCTATCCAAGTTTACAAGTTCCATAAGGTGACCCCTATCAACTTAATTATAACTTCCTTAAAACTAGCGGTTCTGAAAGATTAAGGTGCATATGAATTACCTTGGGGATTCTGATTCTGTTGGTCTGGGTTGTAACCCAGTGTTCTGCATTTCTTATAAGTTCCCAAAATACTGCGAATATGAGTGGTCGGAGGACCATATTTTGAGAAGAAAGACTTTCTAAACTTCACTTTCCTCATTAATAAATGTAACTAAAGATAATTATACTTTCTTGATAGGATTTTGTGAGAATTAAATGAGGTAATGTAGGCAAAGAAATTAACAGGACGGCAGGAACACATACTCAATCTGTGTTATCATCAGCTGTTTGAGATAAAAGGGATTTAGGTCAAAGACAAACAGTTGTTAACTGATTTCAACTGATTTGAATGTAAGTTTGAATCCTGAGGTTTTATAATTCTTTGAAATCATTTTATCAGAATTGATTCTACAAATTAATCACATATTAATAAAACCCTATCCAGTTTCCCACTGAATTCACCTAAAATATTTCAACAGGATGCACGGATCAGCTATCTGAGGACTCTGAAAAGTATATTGTAGCTGGTGAAATGTGGAAGGAAACTAGAATTTAAGGTATGATTGATTCAGTGCTACATTTCCTGGTGTTGTTTTGTTTTGGGCTATCATATTTCCCAGGCAAAACCTCAGTTCATATTCAAAGATAGTCCAATTCCCAGAACTTCAAACTGTGTTTGGATAGAAATTGCTCTAAGGAAAGCCTCCTCTTTCTGGTCTGAAGAGCGGGAAGGGAGTGGGGACACGTACTGACAGAGTGGGGGAAAGTGAGGATCACTTTTGTTTTTAACTCTGTTCTAACCACTGAGCAAGCCCAAGTCCCTAAGATGTAATCCTGTGGCAGTAGCAGTTATAGCAATGGCTTCTAAACAGACACCTAAACTTTAAGGGAGGAAAACCTTTCTTTATGACTAGAGGAACTGTGGTCTGAAGAGTGAGGAGTTTGAGATCTCTGGTGCTCTTCTCTCTTATCCTCCCTCTGATTGGCCTTGGAGACAATCTAGTTATAGAACGTGAAAAGCAGATCACAGACAGTACAGCTTCAATTGTCCAGACACAGGACCTGGATGGCAATCACCTAAGAGCCAGAGAGTGAACTAACTATAATCTAACCTAATTGCTGAAATTTAGAAAAAAAGAAATTAACATTCTACACAGGTTATAAACAAGACCCAGAGTAACATAAAGTAATATAGAAAATGTCCAAGCATTTATCCAAAAATCACTTGTCACACAAAGAACCAGGAAAATCTCAACAAACTGCAAGAGAAAAAGTAATAAACACACATCAATATAGAGATTACCCAGATATTGGGATTTTCAGACTAAGACTCCAATGGCGACTTCAATGTATACTGAAGTAATATGTGTATCAACTACAACTCAAAGCAAGGAGGAGTAAAGGACCTATATGGTGAGTGATAACATTTTTATGTTCCACTTGAAGTGGTAAAATATTAGTTCAAAGTAAACTATTTAAAATTAAGTATATATTTTGCAATCCCTAGTACAACTTAAAAACTCAATAGATAATTAAAATGTAATTCTAAGAAAAATGTTAATTTATCCAACAGAAAGCAGCAAAAGGGAAACAGAAAAAGAGAAACAGAGGGTACAAACAAACAAAAAACCAGAAATAAAATGGTAGACCTAATTCTGAACAAATATATACATTAAATAAACTCATATAAACATTTAAATTAAAAGACAAATTGTCAAAACAGATTTCAAAACCAAGGCCCAGGCAGGCAACAGTGGCTCAGTGGCAGAGTTTTTGCCTGCTGTGCTGGAGGCCCGGGTTCAATTCCCGGAACCTGTCCATACAAAAAAACAAGGCCCAATTATTTTATCTACAAGGAATTTATAATGATAAAGGAAAAAAAATGAAAAAAGATATATCAGATCAAAAATAATCAAAAGGAAATTGAGTAGCTATATATCAATATTAAGTAGGCTAAAAATACAAGGAAAATGATCAGGATAGAGACAATTCATAAGGATAAAACAATTCACCAAGAAGACAGAACAATCATTGTGCAAGCAAATAATAACAGCTCTTCAAAATAAATTAAGCAAGCAACTAACAACAGCTCTTCAAAATAAATAAAGCAAAGATTAATAGAGCTAAAATATGGACACTTCACTCCTTTCTCAATAATTCATGGAAGTTAAAGGTAAACCAACAAGGATATAGAAGACATGAACAACACCCTAAATCAACAAGAAGTAATTGACATTTACAGAACACAAGCCAACAACAGAAGAACACACATTCTTTTTAAGTGCACATGAAACACTCACCAAAATAGACAATATAATATCCTAGGTCAGCAAACAAATCATAACAAATTTCAAAGAAGTGAAATGATAGAAAGTATTTCTCTCCCCATAATGGAATTAAACTAGAAATCAATATCAGAAAGATACATTCAGAAAATCCTCAAATGCTCGGCAATTTAATCACACACTTCCATATTTTCCATGAGTAAAAGATTAAGCCTCAAAAGAAATTAAAAAATATCTTGAACTGAACAAAAACGAAAATATAGAATTTCAAAATTTGTGGGATGCAGAAAGGCAGTGCTTTTAGGGAAATTTCAAGCATTAAAATACTTACATTGGAAAAGCAGGAGGTCTCAATGAGCAATCGAAGTTTCTACCTTAAGAAACTAAAAAGAATAACAAAATAAAAATGAAGCAAACAGAAATAAAGATTAAAATCCAGAAATCAACAAAACTGAAAAAAGAAAAAGAAAAAAATCAATGAAACCAAACCAAAACTGCTTCTTTGAAATGATCAACAAAACTTATAAATCTTTAGTCAGACTGTCAAGAGACAGGGATAGACAGAGAAAGACAGAGAGGAGACACAAATTACCAATCTCGGGAACAAAAAGAGAGGCTATCACTATAGACCTCAAGAAGTTAAAAGGATTTAAAGACAATATTATGAACAATTCTGTGCACACAAATTTGACAAATCAGATGAAATGGACCAATTCCTTGAAAGCCAAATTTACCCAAGAAGAAATAATTAACTTGAATAGGCCTCTATTAAAGAAACTGAACATGTAGTGAAAAATGTTCCAAAAGAGAAAACCCCAAGTTCAGATGATTTCACTGGCGAATACTACCAAACCTTTAAAGGAGAAGTAACACCAATTCTACAAAAGCACTTCCAGAAAACAGAAGAGAAGAGAGGCCAGAATTACCCTGATGCCAAAAATCAGAAAAAGACAACACAAGAAAAGAAAATGCCAGACCAATATTCTTCATGAACAGGGAAGAAAAAGAAAAAATCCTTGAGAAATTAAATTCAGCAATGTAAATTTTTGTAAAGAAATTCTTTTTAGGTAAAAGGAATAATGCATCATGACCAAGTGTGGCCTATCCCAATAATGGTAAGGCTGATCAACACTCAAATATGAGTTTGTTAATCTCTCATAGTAACGAGCCAAAGAAGAAAAACTACAGGTATGATCATAAGAAATAATGCAGAAAATCACTTGATGAAATCCAACATCCGTTCACGATAAAAGTCTCATCAAACTAGAAGAAGGGGAAATTCCTTAACCTGATAAAGGACATCTTCAAAAAACCTATAGCTTTCATCATATGTAACGGTGAAAAAAGACTGAATGCTTTCCCCGTAAGACTGAGAATAAGGCAGGATGTTCTCTGTTCACTATGCCTCTTCAACAATACTGGAAGTCCATGCAAGTGCACTAAGATAAGAAAAACATAAAAGGGATAATGATAAGAAAGGAAGAAAAAAAAGAAAACACTTCCTATTTGTAAATGGCATGATTTTCTATGTAAAATACCCCCAAGGAAGCTACATAAAAGCTCCTATAACTAAAATGTGAGTTTTTCAAAATTACAGGATACACGGATTTACATACAAATATCAGTACCATTTCTAAGTACTACTAGTGAAAAACTAGAAATTGAAATTAAACATATATGCATTGATACATGCACACATATACATAAATTATATATATATATATGTGGGTGTGTATAACATTTACAACAGCTCCCCAAATAAATACATGCATATATGTATACATACTTAGGTATAAATCTAACTCAACATGTGCAAGACATTTCTGTTGACAACTACAAACTGTTAATTAAAAAAAAACAAAGACCTCAATAAATGGGGAGACATATCATGTTCAGTGGTTGGAGAATTCAATATAGTTAAGGTGTCAATACTCCCCAATACTGGATTAAGAATTTAACATAATTCCAATCAAAATGCCAGCAGTTAGAACATGCTGATTCTAACATTTTAATGGAAAGCCAAAGGAGCTAGATAAAACAATTCTGAAAAAGAATAAAGTTGGAAGACTCACACTACTTAGTGTAATTTTAAGTACTTACTATTAAAAGCAACAGCAATGAACACAGTGGGATTTGGGCAAAAGAAGAGACACGTATATCCATGGAACAAAATAGAGAATCTAGAAATAGACTGAATACAAATAAGGTCAATTGATTTTTGACAAAGATTCAATGGCAATTTAATGGAGATAATGTGCTGGTTTGAAATTGTTATGTACCCTAGAAAAGCCATTCTTTTGATTAAGTTGTTTCCATGGAAAACAAGACCCCTTCAATTGTGAATGGAACTTTTCAATGAGACTATTTCCATGGAAATGTGACTCTGCCCATTCAAGGTGGGTCTTAATTAGTTTACAAGAGTCCTCAGAGGAGCCAATACAGAGATCAGAGAGACACAGACATTTGGATATGCTTGGAAAGCCAATATAGATAACCACTTGTTATCAGAAGCTGAAAGCAATGCAACCTGGGAGCAAAGAACCAGGAGATGCCAGCCATGTGCTTTCCAGCTCACAGAAAAACTCTGAACATGAATGGACTTTCTTGAGTGAAGGTATCCTCTTGTTGATGCCTTAATATGGATATTTTTATAGCTTTAAAACTGCAAACTTGTAACTTGATAAATCTCCTTTGTAAAAGCCAATCCACTTCCTGTATAGTGCATTTCGGGAACATTAGCTAATAGAAACAGATGATATAGTACTCTTGGCGTTGGAACAACTGGACATTCATACACAATACATAGACTTCGTCCTGTTGTTCACACTTTATGTAAAATTTAACTCAAAAGGAATCATAGATGTAAACATAGAACTATAAAACTTTTAGTAGAAAACACAAGAGAAAATCTTTGTGACCTTAGATTAGGAAATGCATTCTGTGATATATGACATCAACAACACAATCCATAAAAGAGGAAATAAACTCTACTTTATCAAAATTAAAAAGTTTTGTCCTCTGAAAGACAATCTTATGCAAATAAAAAGACAAGCTTCAGACTAAGAAAATACATGCATTCTCAACAAGAAAAAAAAATAACCCAATTAAAAATAGGCAAAAGATCTGAACAGACACTTCATCAAAGATATACAGATGGCAAATAAACCTGTGAAAAGCTGCTCAATATTAGTACCCATTTTGGACATGCAAATTAAAGCCACAATTAGATATCATTGCATATGTTATTAGAACTTAAATTAAAAAAAACTCACAATAACAAGTGCTGTCAAGAAGGCAGAACAAATGGAACTCTCATACATTGTTGGTTAGAAGGAAAAAAAAAGTAACAACCATTTTGGGAAACAATTTGACAGTTTCTCATACAATTTAACAAATATTTACAATACCACCCAGTAATCCCACTCCTAGAGATTTACCCTAGAAACATGAAAATTTATGTTAACACAAACACCTGAAAATGAATATTTAAAGCAGTTCTATTCATTTTCACTCTCAACTGGGAACCATGAAAATGTGAGGAAAAGGGAGAAATACATCAAAACATAACCCAAACCACATAACACTATTCAAAATCTTTCTGAAAGCCAATTTTAAACTCAACTTGTCCCATTAATCTCAGAAATTAAGCACTGTAATGATCATGGCCCATTAGGCATCTTTCTTCTCTACAGTATATAGACTTTTTTCTTTTTCTCCTCCTCTTGCCGTCAAGAAACCCAAAGCAAGTACTTACAGCTTTAAGGGTAAGATCACACTGGAAAACAAGTTTCCGGAGTTGTGTTAAAATTTCTCTTTTGGTATTTTCTAGATCATTTCGTCTTTCTTCAACATTTGTCACACATACTTTGTAGAGTTCATTTGCTTCCTCTACCTTCAGGAGAATCAAAGAAAGTATTTAAATAGCAATGGTCATTAGAATCTATATTTAAAAAAAAACCTTATTGTAGTAAAGCTAAATTTAAATAAATGAAAAGCTTTACTTAAAATTCTGAAATAGTCTATAGTTTTAAAAAGAATATTTCTGAAGATAACAATCTATCTTGGTCAGTGATCACTTTAGTCTCCATTACTTGACTTAATGGATCAAGTACATTTGTATCCATCCCTTGACTTTAATGAATAATCAAGAATGATTCACAGTTGGTATATTGTCCATAAAATCTTCTACAAAATTTACTTGCTTATCAATTTGCTTATCAAATTATATTCAAATAATACAAAGCTTCAGCCTGTCCTTCTATTAGGTGCTAGAATTAGCACAAACATTCAATTATCTAAAAGGTGAACTTCCTGAACTACCAGATTGAATATTAAACTACTGTTTACTCTAAGCTATTTCTCTCACAACAAAACCAAAAATTCACAAGATAAGCAAAAGGGGCGGGCCACAGTGGCTCAGCAGGCAGAGTTCTCGCCTGCCATGCCAGAGACCCAGGTTCGTTTCCCAATGCCTGCCCATGCAAAAAAATAAATAAATAAGCAAAGGTCTCGCAACATACTGGTTCTCAAAGTGGATCCCCACCAGCAGCAGCAGCAGCATCTGGGAATTGGTACGAAATGCAAGTTGTTGGGTGGCCACCCTACTTAATAAGAAACTCTGGGTCTGGAGTACAGCAATCTGTTTTTCACAAGCCTTTCAAGTGATCCTGATACATGTGAAAGTTTGAGAACAAAAGCCCCAACAGATTGCTGCTAATTCAATAATAAAACTGCAAGTAAGAGAAAATATGGTTACTTTTTGAAGGGCCTCCTCCTCCAGCCTTCGCTTTTTTTCTAGCTTGTTAAGATTTTTTACTACTCCTCCACTTGAAAATAGATGCTCCTCTTCTGCACGAAACATGGAAGATTTCGCTTTTTCATACTCATCTTGACGTTGCATACATAACAATTTTGCCTTTTTAAGAGCAGTTTCTGTTTCAAGCTACACAGAATAAAAAAGTATTTAATACAAAATGTAAAGGAGACCCTAATGTACAAGTTTCTTAAGTATATTCAGCAAGATGGTTAGGACAACATTTTAGAAAAACTGCAGAGTAAGATAGATACTTATATAACTACAGATGATTTCATAGGTTCACAATTGGTATATGAATCCCCATGATAATTGAACGAACCATCTTGTTTTGCTCCTGTTTCCAAAGTTCTTTTATTTCTTTCCTTTGTTTTTCCATTTCATTTTTCCTCCCAAGTAAAGGCTGTATGGATATAAAAAAAAAAGAGAGAGAGAAAGATTTTCTAAAGGTATGCTTTTACAAAAAGAAATGTATTTCTAAATACAAATTACTTTTTACCTGCACAAATTTGTTGGCTTGGAGAGCAGCAATTGTTTGTTGTAAAAGATGACTGCTCTCTATATCACTAAGAAGAGCATTGGTAAATAGAGTCTGCAGTGGCATAAACTCCTAGAAATTAAAATTGAAAAGTGACTTTCACAATAGAAACGGTGTTAAGAGTTCTAGGCCTGCCACTAGACCTCTTCACAAAGAGGAATTCTTTTTACCATTTTTTAAACCAGATTATTTCTACTAGAAATATGACTAGTCATACATGACTATATGAGAAAAATACTAAAGAAAATTTTTTTAATTAATTATAAAGCTACTTAGAAAAATTAGAATTATTAGGATAACCAACATCAGCATAGAATTATGAACCTCCTATCTTCATAATGCACATTCATCTAAATTTAAAAGGATTTTGGTTTGTCAATAAAAAGATTAGCATTTAAGTTCTTTCCTGTATCAACTACATAATTTTCTGATTTTGCAGGGCACTACTGGGAGCTCATCTGGATCTTGTTATAGAACAGCAGAGGTTCACAGAACACTTACCTGTAGTCCAATGTTAGCTCTGGTTGCCTCTGCCAACTTTACAATATTTCGAGTGGACTCCAACTCTGAAAAGATCAAAGACAGTATCAGAAGGTAAAATTACCTTATTTTTCTCCTTGATAAAGATTATTGTAATCCCCAAATTTAATCATGAACACTAGTCTGCATCATGATATAATGCAGTGATTCTTAATTCTAGATGGCCATTAGAATCAACTGAAAAACTTTTTCAAAATACACTTGGGAATGGGATCTATACCTGTGTATTTACTTTTCTAATGCTATTCATGTGATTTTGATAAGCATACCCTATTAAAAGCAAATACTGTAGTAGAAAGAGCATAGGCTTTGGTTTAGTCTATGCTTTTCCAGCTATATGTTATATGATCTTTGGCAAATCACCTATCTTCTTCAGCTTAGCTGTAAAATGAAGGTAATTCTTGTCCTGGCTCCTTCCCAGAAATTTTAAATCGATCAAATCATGGATGTGAAAGCATTTTGTCAACTGTAAAGCACTGGGAAAATACTGGCTTTAAGATGATCTTTCTGTGGTTCCACTGTTCATACATCTATTGTTGCTTTTATCTCTTTTTACAGTATTTGACTTCATTAATTTTTACCCACTAGAATATAACCTCCTAAAAGGCAGCAACATTCCTTCTTGTCTCTGTTTCCCCAGAGCTAGTAACTAGCCCACAGTAAATGGTCAATAAGAACATTCAATGCTAGAAGAATCTTTCCTATTCCAAGAAGAGAAAATGGACAATGATTTTATTCATTACAGTAAACAGCTACTAATTTAAAATCACAATAGTCATAGTCTATACAAAACAACTTAAATCTTATACTTCAAAGTTAATCAGATGCCCCAAATGGCAACTCACCCAAATTAAGCTTTTTCTCAACCCACAAAACTATGTTCTTGGTATATTTTGACCAGGTTTTGGCATATGACAAAGCCAATTCTACAGAGCCAGTGTTGTTTAATAGCACATTGTCTAGTTCTATAGGAGAAAAATTTCCTAAAAAATAAAAATAGCAAAATAAATGTTAAATATGATAACTTCATAATTCTAAAGAAGCATTCAGATTCTAAGATACGATGGTTAAAAAAATACAAATGACAGAAATTTATCATTAAAGGATCACAGTTTAACTTTAAAATGGTTTCAGTATGTATTTCTATTATTAATCTAGTTACAAGCCTTATACTATTCTTGATCAGTTTATGTTATGAAATTATCTCTCTACTCTAACAGGTTTTTTTCCTTAAGTTTCACATGTAAAACATATGTCATTTTATGTTTAAAATGAATGTATTCATTTACTAAGCAGGAAGAGATGAATGCATTAGGTTACTAAACAGGAGGAGATTAAGAATTCCAAAACAATTTATTAAAAGTAATGCAAAAATTTGGCAAAGTTATATGGAGCTCGAACACTACCTTTTTCATTGGATGAGTCCACTGATTCCACCGAAATGTTTTCAAAAGACTTACAACATGGAAGAAAATAAATGTAAGATTAGAGCAGAAAATAACAAATCTTTACTTTAGAAGTCTCTTCTCCCCCAACTTCAGTCTGATATAGTCCCTGTTAAAGAATTTCAAGAATTTAAAACTCAAAGGACCCAAGAAGACTGTTTTAAATGCCAGGACACTTTATTAGAATTACATAGCTTTCTACAATAACAGTTCTCAAGGTCCAATAATGAATAACCTTACTAGTAGCTATCAGCATTAGTTAACATTAAGGAATTCACTCCAAGCCTTAATTCTGCAGTTCCCAAAAATACTAGTCAGGAAATTAGAGAGGCAAACTAAATAGATTGCTATCTAGAGAGAAGACACAGAATTGTCTCCAAAATATCTCTTACCATTTTAGCATATAACAAGCATTTCTCTGAAAGTCTATTAGACAGCTTAGCACAGAACTTTCTGCAATGATGGAAATGTCCTATAACTGTACTGTTCAATGTGGTAGCTGTATAGCTACATAACAGCTACCGAGCATTTGAAAAGTGGCCAGTATGAAAGAAGTTAATTTTTTATTTGGTTTTAATTAATTTAAATTTAAAGAGTCCCTTAGCCAAGGGCTATCTTCTTATTGGACAATGCAGGAAAACACCATCTACCAAGAATGTGAGATCTTAAATTTGTCCATTTAGATGAGCAATGTTGGTTATGCAAGGATTCGAGGCAAAAAGGATCAATGAAATTTGAGTTTGAAGTCCAGATTTTTCACTTACAAGCAGTATGGGCTACTTGTTTAAACTCAGTTAACCCTGGCTTACTCTAACGTAAAATAGGGATTATGAACACCACCTTCATTAAGCTGTTGTAAGGAGTAAGACAATGTAGGCGTCCATGGTACACAGCGAGCACTATTACTAAATAAATGGCAGCTATTATTTTTTAAAGGATATTTAAAAAATCTTCATCAAATGAAGTAATTTTATTTTATTATTAGCACTATATCAGGATAGGCTTTTTAATTATAATCCCACAGGGAAAATTTTAAATGGCTAAAAGGGAAAGGTGCAAAGGAAAAAAAGAAAAGAATATTTTCTTATTAGGAATATACGTGCATAATAGATGCACAGGAAGAACCAATACAAGAAATATGATTCAGTTCTAAAATTAAAATTGCCTTGCCACAAAGATAAAATGTTTTATTATATTTCCTGAAGTAGTAGCAACAATTTGAAAAGATAAAAATTGAGGAAGAATTCTGAAAAATAGCAAAATGTTTAAAAATCTTAAAACTACTGATCATTCTGTCCTATGGTTTAGTTAACATCCTCCTTAAAGCATCAATGGATGACTTCAGAAATAATCTTATTTTTTTTCTAAAGTATTGCAATAAACAAATGCCTTAAGAAGTAAATCATTTGTTTGTTTGTTTGTTTGTTTTTAAATTTGCATATGGGCAGGAGGCACCAGGGATCGAACTCCAGACCTCCAGCACGGCAGGTCGGAGCTCTGCCTCCTGAGCCATGGCAGCTGCCCAGTAAATCATTTTTTGTATCATTTTAAGAAAGAGCTAAAGTAGTTACATTATCTTGATATAGTATCAATCCCTGGAACATTTCAAACACTTCTTGAAATTATCCTTGGATTTATGATCTCTCTCAACAGAAAATGATCAACATACATCCCTATAGCAGTTTGTTTAAATTCCTTGCATTCACTGAAAAAAAAACAACAGCCAATTGCGACATTAATACCACTCTGAATCTTAAAGGGACAGTCTACATATAGTCCTCATGTTCTATTTTTCCACAGCAATTTTTCTTCCAAATGAGAATCAAAAACCCAATCCTGTGACATGCTCATAGGAGTAACCTAGGGAAAATTAAGACCTATAGTGCTATGAACAATGTGTCTTATTAACAAACACAAGGTATAGGAAGTGTGAAAAGATTAACACTATCTTCAGTTTTTACATTATTTTTCTAAGTTTCCACCAATATTTAAGAGCTCAGCAATTTCAGGAAGGAAAAATGATTAATAATTACTTACTAAAAGCATGGACTATATGACATAGATTGATTATATAAGACATTATAAAATGATCAGATATGTTCTTTTAAAATGGTAGTCTCATTTATAAAGTACAATATAATCTGGCATAAATCATTGCTCTAGAAACTGATCATAAATTACCATAATGAATTGATCTATAATATAATTTTCAAACTCAAAAACTATCAAAGAGTAATGCTAAGATTAAGATTAGAAAGTATTTGAAATGCTAAATTAGAAATAATAAAGTCTTTGCTTTCATACCAATTTAGCCTACCTTATTTTCCCCAGACACAGGCAGTCGCAACAATGAATCACTGCCTACATCTCCCATAAGGAAGTTGGTAAGGCTATCCAGGAGGTTAAAAAAAAAAAAAAAGAAATAGAAATAAAATAAAAGTCATTACATTCCTCTGTCATAGACTTTACATTTAATACTCTACCTAGAACAATTTTTTAAGATCCTTAAAAGGTAAAAAATATATAAATATAATAATCTGTTCACATAAACCATAATGTAGTCAACTGCAAATGAATGTTTCTTTCTATACAGCTAAAAAGACACCTCTAATATAGCAATAGAGAATGTAGTTTTCCTAAAGTTGTGATAATGTTTTATATTGTTTAATACTTTGTTTTCCATGTATTTTACTACATAATACATATATGAATTATACTCTGGACATCTAAACTCAGATTACTTTAAATTATAGTACTCTACTTACATGTTCCCAAATGTAAACGCCAATGTCTCAATAGAAGAAAATACTTCTTGGAAGAGTTCGTTTTTGTTCTCTTCATTAACTTCTGTGAAATTCACAGCTATAGGGAAATGTTGGTTACAATAAATGAAGCAGACTATACTTTAAACTAGATTTTTCCAACGTCATTTAATTCATTAAAATTCTATCATTACTTCAAGAAACACTAGAAGATTCAGAGACTTTAAAGCCTAACAAAATGGATATGACATACAACTTCTTCATTAAGGAAATCATACAGAAGAATCAGCTGGCAGCAATGCATAGCTGACTATTCTATGCATTACTTAATCTGAACATCTAAAAAGCAACTCAATGTGAAATCAGTCTTAGAGTTACAGAGTACATGTTATACCAGACCTCTCTAATTAAGAGTGTTTTGTGCTCTTTTCTCTTGCTTAATGCTTTCTGATTTTTTTCTAAAACAGCTAAACACACTGTGAGCTCACTGAAGTCAATATGAAGTACTTCTTTTTTTACTATGAATTACCAATAATTGAAGTCATACATATCTTGACACAGCATAAAACCTATAAAAAGTAAATAACATAAAACACACCAGATGCTTTAGGAAAGTTAAATTCCTATTTATTTAGCCTGTTTTGGGGGGGGGTGTTGTTTTGTTTTGCATACTCTTAGGCTTCAAGGTTCATGTTAATTGATATAGATGCCTTTTGTTCACAATAGGGATACTCTAAGACTTTACATATTTTTAAAGCAAATGGTGTAACAAAATTGAAACAGGTTTATCATAACTTCTGTATTCACCCTTGCTAAAAGCTCTAATACGATTTACCAAGACAAAGTCTAGAGGTGGAACTGCACCATTCTTTGAAGCAACCCATTTGCTCTGGTTGATTCCCTCTATTCTACCCATTCTAGAATCCCTGTCTATAAAGGGAAAGTAGAGAAACCAAGTGAAGAAGAAATTGTCCTTTGCTCTAAAATGGAGAGTTGTTTTTAATCTTGGCTGCACATCAGAATTATTCACGGAATTTTATTAACAAAGAAATTCTTGGCTCTACCACCAATGATTCAGATTCCATAAGTATGTAGTGAAGGACAGATATAGTTCCAAAAGATCTCCCAAGGGATGCTAATGTGCAATTAAGCTAGAAAGCAAGGATTCCTAAATGGGAATGAATGAAAACTTAAGTCTATGAATCCCATGAAATCACACCAAAATTTTACATGTATAAGCCTTTATAGAAATCTACAAAGAGAGCAGTTAAGTTCCATACCTTTCACCAGATTCTCAAAAGTATTCCTAATATAAACAAAAAGAAGAACTTAAGCACCACTGCAAATACTACTTAAAAAATTTTTCAACTTCTCTCCCCAGAGAAACAGCAACAGGCTGTGCCAGTTTCAAAGGATTATGTACCCTAGAAAAACCATGTTCTAATCCTAATTCATCATGTGGAGGCATCCATTGCTTTTAATCCCTGTTCAGTATTATAGGTTGGAAATTTAAGATTATCTCCATGTGACTCACCCAATTGTGGGTATTAACCTTGGATTGGAGGGAGATGTGACTCCATCCATTCCAGGTGAGCCTTGATTAGTTTACTGAAATCCTTTACAAGAGGAAGCATTTTAGAAAAGCTTAAGATTCTGAGAGAGTAGAGTCACCAGAGAGAAAGCCAGGACAACTGCAGAGCCCACACAGCCAGAGACTTAGGAGATGAAGAAGGAAAATACCCCTGGGGGAGCATGATGAAATAAGAAGCCTGGAGAGAAAGCAAGCAGCTGTCCCCATGTTCTGAATGTCATCTGTTTTTCTTGAGTGACGGTAACCTCTTCTTGGTGCCTTAATTTGGACATTTTTTATAGACTTGTTTTAATTGGAACAATTTCCTGTCCTTAGGACTGTAAATATGCAGCTTAATCAATCCCCCCTTTTAAAAGCCATTCCATTTCTGGTATACTGCATTCCAGCAGCTTACAAACTAGAACACAGGCTTACACTCTTATCTGAAACAACTGAAAAATCCCATACAAAACAAGTCATCAAGACTTTGGGTATCAGGCAACCAAGGAGTATTATCCCTGACAGACAAGAAATAGATGCTTACTGCTAAATAGCACACAAAATAGATTACTGAGCAAAGGCTATTCCAGGAATACAGAAGATCATTTCATAATAATGAAGGGGTCAAGTCATCAAAAGGACATAACAGTCCCATACATTTATGCATCTAATGAACAGAGTTCCAAATGTATGAGGCAAAACTGATAGAACTACAACAAGAAATAGCCACACTCATAGTTATAGTTGGAGATTCAATAATCCTCTCTCAAGAACTAACAAAACAAGCAGACAGGAAATCAGTAAGGATATGGAGCCTTGAACAATACTCTCAATCACCTGGACCAGACTGACATTTACAGATTGCTTCAACCAACAAGAGCAAAAATACATACTCTTTTCAAGTGTATGCTCAATAGTTACCAAAATAGAACATAGTATGAGTCATAAACAAGTCTCAATGAGTTCAAAGGATTAAACCAGGGAAGATACATTCTGTAACCACATGGAATTAAAACTAGATATTAATCTAACAGAAAGATCTTTGTAATATCACAGTATTTAGAAACCAACAGACTTCTGAATAACCCATGGGTCAAAGCAGAAATCAAAAGGGAAATGAGAAAAGGTTTGAACTGAATGAAAATGACAGTTCGACATATCAAAACTTAGGGAGGCACAGAAGAGAGGGATTGCAAAGGAGCATGCATTATCTTGATTGTACTAATGGTTTCACAGGCGTATACCTAAGTTCAAATTTATCAAATTGCAGATTTTAAATGTACAATTTATTGTATGTTAATTATATCTTAATAAAGCTGGTTAAAAACTCTCATTGGAAAGTAAATTTTCAATATATAGTAACTTATAATGTAATATCAAGCAAAAATGTAAAGCCTACCCATATTTCCTAATTTTAATCTAAAAGACTTAATAAAAATCTTTATGACATAACACTATACAAAATGCTATAATTATTCTTTCTTCCCTATATATTTTTCTACTAACTATGACCGGGAAATTTAAAATATAATAATTTTAATAATTGTGAGTAATGAAAATAACTATTCAAACCATCTCTCTTCCATATCTTCCTCCCTCTTTGAAACAGGTTACAGCCATCCAATTAAAATTCCTATTATTGTTCTTGCCTCAACCTCAAAACAGTCCTATATTTCTAACATCCTTTCTCCATTTTGTTCCTGTCCAGTGTTTGAAAGAAAAGTCTTTGGCTTCCTTCCAATCATAAATCCTCCACCCACCCTCTCCTGCATTCTCTGAAACCCTGTATTACTGCTATTTTTCTTTCATATTCTCACTATCTTCCAGTCAAATAGCATCTTTTCTTATGCCCCTATACTCAAATCTTTCCTATGTAAAACAGAAATTTTTATTTTTCCATATTTCTTCTTCAAGCTATCATCCAATTTAATTTATTATTTCTTCATTCTCAAACTTCTAAGAATAGGTCATGACATGGCCTGTGTTGCCTTACCTCCCAAATTAATCCTGAAATGATCAGGACTTAGCTTTTTACTCAACTTAATGTAATGGTTAGCAGGGGTTGATAAACTTTTTCTGAAAAGGTTCACATGGTAAATACTTTAGGCTTTTAAAACCATACACGCTCTGTCACATGGCTCAAGTCTGCTGCTGCAGCACAAAAGCAGCCAAAAACATATAAATGAATGAGTGGTTGTTTTCCAAGAAAACTTTATTTACAAAAGCAGGCAGCAGGCCAGATCCACAGCACCAGCCATAGTTTGTCCACCTCTGGTTAAGAAGAAGAGTTTTGAAGCTAGTCTGCTGAGGTTAAATTCTGACTCTGTCTCCTTATTAGTTTAAAAAGCTTAATCCCTCTGTGCTTCTATTTCCTCATTTATAAAATGTGAATAATAATAAGTACTTCAAAAATTGTTATGAGGGTTAAATCTTACAACAGAGCCTGACACACAAGAAATGTTCCAATTAATGCTAGCTATTTATTTTTTCTTCACACTATTGAAACATTTCTCAACAATAACCTCCTAGCAATCAAAATTGGAGCATTTTTTTCTTCTAAGCCTTTACTTGATCTTTCTGCAACTTTCAGTAACTCTACTACTTAATATACTTGTGATCCTGGGCAAACTTCTTTCTTTGCCCCAGCTTCCTTATCTGTAAAATGGACAATAAAACAACAGAACTGATTTTTAAAAGCTGTTGTGAGAATTAAACAGTATCTAGCATATGTAAGAATGTACTCAATAATGTCAGCTATTATTACAACAAATATTAACCACTTTCTTTCTTCTTGAAGTTCTCTGCTCTCTTTGAAGCAATATGTTATAGTAATTGGAAGGAGTTAAAGCTTCAGAGTTATCTAGACATGAGTTTCAATCTGGCCTCTTACCACTTTATGTGTTACTCTGGATACATTACCTAACCTCAATTTCATTATATAAAATGGCATTATTATTGAGATGTATGACTGAAGAAACACGTGCAAAGCACCTAGATTACAGTGCCTGATATTTAGTAAACTATGAGAGCTCCCCTCCTCAGTTCTACATCTGTCTGTAGACAATTTGGTCTTCATAATGTTTTCCCAACTCGGCCTGTGGTTCTCATCTTGGTTCTCTTCTCTTCTCTATACATTACCCTATCAGAACCTCTTCCACTTCCATATCTTTAAGGGAATGAAGCCCTAAATTTCTGTGCAATTTTAAATCACATATTCGATAAACTGTTTCATTTGCTCCTTTACCTACTAACTGGTCTTTACCCACCAGCATCACAACCTATGTGCTAAATTTAACTATCTTCCCTTCTTCTTTGTCCCTCCAAACCTGTTCTTTTCTATATATTCTTTAGTTCATTAACTTCACTTACAAAATGCCTCTATCTTATTTTTCTTCCTTTCCATTGCTATTGTTACTGACTTGGTTCAAAAGCTCACATTTTACCTCTAGTCTAAGATTATGTAACAGCCTACTTATTGGTCTGACTGCAGTCTCATCCCTCTATAAGCCATTCTTCACAAGTGCATCATAATTGTGTTAAAGGTTTAAGTAATTGTCTTCCTTGGGTTCCCTGCTAAGTCATAGCACTGTAAAAGACACACATTTAGTACCTCTTTAAGAAATCACATGAATGGCTTTTTCATACATTCAACCTATTAGAACAGCTTTCAAACTTTCTTAACCTCAACCTTCAGTAGGAAATACATACTATATCATGACTAAGTATATTATACACACATAATAGTTATCAGTTACATAACACCTATAACATTTCTGAAACATACCTCCATCTTACTCAAAGAGTACTACACTCCAATTTTTCTAATTTTTTTCTATATTTAAAAAAAATACTGCTAATAACTTAGTAATTTGATATGACCCTGAGTCAGGGTCCAAAGTTTGAAAGCTAGTAAATGGAAGAAAAGGTACTATTTGCACAGGGGAAAACAAAAAAAAAAGAATAACATATCAAGGGGAAAAAACAAAAAGCTATAAGAGCAATATAGTAAAAACCTGTTGGATAATCAATGGAGGAACACACACAAAAGATAATGTAGAACTTTCCTTAATTTTATCTATAAATTTGACTCAAATCACTTTCAAAATACTAACAGATTTTTTTTTGAACTAGATAAGTCAATTCAAAAATCCTGACAGAAACACAACCTTTTTTTTTTTTTTTGGTTTTATTACAATTTTATCAGATATGACCTACACACAAAATGCATAAATCATAAATATATACAATGAATTGTTACAACTTTAACCCACCAGAACATTATCAATATCTCTCTTGTGCCCCTACCCAATCATTACTACAGAATTTTAGAGGGAAAGAAAATACATGTTAAACATGTTTAACTCTAGTAACAAACAATTTTCAAAAGTGTTTATACCAATTTACATTATCTACCAGTATTGTATGACAGTCCATTTCCATTCTATTGTACATGTAGTAGTATCTCCTTGTGATTTTTTTTTTAACTTTTTTCATTGTATAGTGTAGAAACACACCATTTTGAACACAGAGAGTAGTAAGAAGAGGAGTTACCTCTACCAGACACTAAAATATACCATAAAACTGAATAAAAACAGCATGTAATATGCATGAAGCTGATCTGGATAGGACTAAGGTATATCAGAAGACTGGGTTATGGATGATATCGTCCACAACTCAAAACTTCAACTTCTGTGTGAGTCTAAAGGGAGAGAGTTTTATTTGGTGCAAAATTTATATTTTGAGTAGTGCATTTTCTAATTTAACTTGTATGGCCAGTTTAGTTGAACACCATCAGTACAAGGAATCTTGAATAGAGTATGAAATTTTGTTCATTTATCCAGTTTAGTGTGATGCCCTGATAAATCCCACAGTGATTTGCATAGTGAATAAAGACACATTTGCAAAGTCTCCTTGGGGGAAGGGGAAGAAAGAAGGAAATATTCAACTTCCCCATTTGGAGAATTTCTGATACACTCGTAAGCAGTGGGGACTACCAAATCAATAGACCAAGTCCTAGATCTTGGGGTTTGCCCCTACGAAACTTATCTTGCAAAGGATAGGCTAAGGCTACTTAAAATTAGGCCTCAGAGTCACCCTCAGAGAACCTCATCTGTTGCTCAGATGTGGCCATTCTCTCTAAGCAGACATGGCACGTGATCCCACTGCCCTCCCCTCCTACATGGACATGACTCCCAGGGATGTAAATATCCCTGGCAATGTGGGACAGAAATCCCAGGATGAGCTGGGACCCAGCATCAAGGCATTAAGAAAACCTTCTTGACCAAAAGGGGTAAGAGATAAATGAGAAAAAATAGTGTCAGTAGCAGAGAGGTTTCAAACACAGTCGAGAGGTTTTCCTGGAGGTTATTCTTAAACATTATACAGATATCCCTTTTCAGTTTATGGTGTATTGGAGTAGCTAAAGGGAAGTACCTGAAACTGTTGAGCTGTGTTCCAGTAGCCTTATTTCTTGAAGCTGACTGTATAATGATAATAGCTTTTACAATGTGATTGTGTGACTGTGAAAACCCTGTGTCTGATACTCCCTTTATCTAGGGTTTGGACAGATGAGTAAAAAATATGGATAAAAAATAAACAAATAATAGGGGGAACAAAGGTTAAAATAAATTGGGTAGATGGAAAAACTAGTGGTCAATGAGAGGGAGGGGAAAGCAATTTGGTATGTATGAGTTTGTTCTTTTTTCCTTTTATTTCTTTTTCTGGAGTGATACAAATGTTCTAAAAAATTATTATGGTGATGAATACATAACTATGTGATGATATTGTGAGCCACTGACTGTATACCATATATAGAATGCTTGTATGTTAAGAATGTTTGTGTTTGTATGTTGGTTTATCAATTTAAAAAAAAAGCATATATTGGCTCATGACAAATCAACAGAATAGAATAAGATCCAGAAACAGATACAAATATTTATGTGAGTATTAGTATATGACAAAGGTAGTATTTCAAATCAGTGGAAGAAAGATGAATTATTCAACCACTTAGCTGGGTATCTAGATACTTTAGAATGCAGCAAAGATTTAAATTGAATAAATAATACCATGAAAACATTAGAAGGAAAAATAAACTGGAGAACTCTAACGTGCAGGGGATCAGCCTGCTACTAGCACTGGTGGTAGAAGGGTAGAAACTACAGAAAGCAATTAGGCAATGTCACAAATATAAATATGCACATACCCTCTGATCCAGCAATTGCCTATTGAGGAATTTACATGGTTATTCACCGAAGCACTGTTTGTAATAGAGAAAGATTGTAAACAATCCCAATGCCTATTATTAGTGAACAGCTTAAATAAATTATAGTATATAAATATAAAAGATTACAATGCACCTTAAAAAAAAGCAACAGTAGAATAAGGAAGCCTTTTTGTACAGATAGGGAATAAGCAAGGAGCAGAAAGTTATCACATGCATAAAAGGGAGGGTAAAAATACAGAAAATACATGTATTTGCTTATATATGTATAATATACCTCTGAAAAGATACCTAAGAAACCAATAATAGTTGTTGTTTATCCAGGGAAAGGTAGGAAAGAGATTTACCATTTCATATCATTTGCATTCTGAAACCTGTATAAAAGTATTGTCTATTGAAAAAATTAAGTTTTCAAAACAAAGAAAAGATGAAGTTTCTACAATTGTGGATACACAATTAAGGCTTATTTTTTCCATTTTCTTTGCCAATTTTTAAACATAGGGCAAAAAAACAGATCATGAAAAACCTAAATAAATGGGTCTTTTCATTTATATTACATAGTAAACAAAATAATTGAAAAATATTAAAATACAAATATACAAGTAGAGAATAAATTATTCAATGCCAAAGATGTCTTTATCTGCTTCAAAAATAGCTGTATCTCTCTTACCATATTGCAAATATTTTGTCAGACTGAACTTCCTGCTTGGAAACAGGAGGACACACAGGAAATACAAATCACTACTAAAATGAATGGGAAAAAGTTAAGGATTTTTCTCCTCAAGTTATTAAAAGGTCAATTCTACTTTTAAAATAAAAAATAAGGGGAGTTAAAAATTCCAACTTCTAACTTATTATACATAGGAAGTAGATGATTTTCATGCAGTCAAACCAGGAGTAATACAAACAAAATTTTACTTTCCAGTTTCTAAAGTTATTTTCTGTAAGTTATTATTATTTTTTTGGAACCATCTGGTATATTTGCTAAATGGATTGACAGTTAAGACCTCCATAGAAAGTCCATTGCTCAGGTCACCTTTTTTTAATGCAATAAGGGCACTGAGACGAAATGATTTCCACATTCCTGGCTGCTTTCTGATCCTACCATACAACAGTTTTTCTTTAATTTTTCCTCTTTTAAATAAGGATAATAAAAATTTACTTTTATAGGTATTTTTGGCAAAGATTAAGGTATACAGCATATACAAAGTACTGACTTGTTGGTACAGAATTAGACATTCAAAAATGGTTTCTATTCCCCCTTGCCTTTCCTGCATCTGAGAACTAAATTACCATTAAGTGAAAGAATTAAATGCTCTGATTTGACTTAATTTTGTCAGGTCACTTAATATTTTTCATTTGGCATATACATGAAATTTTTAGATGGCCTCAAAATTAAGGCAGAGCGGGAGGTCTTATTTAAAAACATAAAACTTATCCCAAAGAAAACTGCTCATGTTTAAAGTTTCATAGTCTCTCAGAATCCTACTGAAACAGAACAGCTTCCCAACAACAAATAAATTTTCCCTTTTTAAATCTTATCCAAGCACAAAAGTAAAATACTAACAATAATCCCAAGGCAGTCATAGCGAAATAATATCCAAAAGACTGCTTTACCTCAAAAATAAAAAGATCTCCAAGGCAGCTGAGAGACCACTTTCTTCATGTCTGTTTCTGGAATGTGGACACCAACCACACACAGGCACACTCCTTCCCCAGGACATCCTGACTGCGCACAATAGCTACCAACAATTGAACAAGGTTGCTATTTCCAAGCATGGAAATTTTACTATCTAAAGACACAAATTTCCCTATTCTAAGTAAAGTTAAATGGCACTTGTAAACAATCTATCTGAAAATAAATTTCGTCACTAAACATATTTTAAAAAGTCACAAAAGACACTACCCATGCTTCCCATTTCAAGCCATTTATATTTTTTTCAGGGCTTGAAATACAGAAAAAAAAGAGAACTGCACAAACACAATAAATCTAGGTCAAAAGCAAGGGAAAGGGGGAGATTCTTAAGTATGGTCTATGTTCTATTGAGAAGGATTTTATTTCTCTTTCTGCCTCATCCCTTGTCAGAGATATGAGTGTGTTGGCCATTCTCATCATATTCACATCCACAGTCCGTGTACAAGCTGCCTATATCTCAGTCCCTACTGTCACCTCAAGCCCAGTTAATACCTATTAAAACTTCAAGATTCAGGCCAGGCAACATCTCTCCCCAAAGAAGCCCTTCTTTATTCACTCAACGTGGGATGGGCTCCTTCCTTTGTGCTCCACGGTACCTCTGTCAGAGAACCGATCACTGGATGCTGTCACTTTACCCCAACCCCACCATGCCACTGCTACCCAATGGGTCACTTTTTAATCTTCGATTATTTGATTTTATATTACCTTATCAGTGGTATTTGACACTGATGACCACTTCTAAAAATCCTGTATTTTTAAATTTCCATGACCTCTGTCCAGATCATCTTATGTGTTTCTTGCCTCTATGTTCCCAAGATCTTAAACGCCTGTGCAGTCTGCATTGGTGTCTTCCTTGTACATTACCACCAATTCACCAACAGTTTCCAAATCCGCATCTTCAACTCCAGATTTCTCCTTAACCCCTAACATCTGATCTATCTTTATATTTTGTCAAATCAATAGTCATATTCTATCACTACCACACCTCTGCTATTGTCTTAGATGAGACCTAAGCACATTATTCCTAACAATCTCTAATGATCTCCTTGCTTCCAGTCTCATAACTTGTCAAACACTCCCTTCACCCTCAATCCTTACATACTGAGGCCCAGAATAATTCTAACACTTCTTATTGGCAAGTCATTTCATCAGAGGATCACGTCCTAATACTTGATTCTAAGTTTTAGCCCATACTACATGATATATAAATGTATAGATGCATTTATACACTTATTTTTACAATTTTCATTTCATTTTTTATATTTTAAAATAAGGTCCCAATTAAATCTTATTTTCTCTATATGGTTTGTAGTGCATTCATTATAAATGACCATTCTCCAGCATCAATTATCCATGGATAGCAAAGACTTCCTGAACATTAATTACTTGGCCCAAGAGTGTGCACCATTTCAAAAAATTCAAAAATTTTAAATGTCAATTGTTTGGTTTAAGTTAGTATTTTTTAGAGTTTTTCCTGAAGAATAAAGTTTTAATTTTAGAAAGGAAGAAAGTTTTAGGTGTAACTTAAGCGGGAATATTAAAATATGAAAGTATACATAATTCTTTACTGATATATACCATACCAATCCCATGAGAAGAGACTGGTTATAAGTCATTATGGACCAAAATGTATGACATGGATCCCTTTTAATCACATCAAACCATTTTAACATATCTTCCTTACCTTTCACTTTTGCAGCAAGCTTTTCTGCAGCATTTTGAAGGTCAACAGAATTCAGGTTCCGATGTTTGTTCATTACGGACTTTAAAACTTGGAGAAGTTCATCCAGACGTATAGGAATGAGTTCTTTAAAACATTCTTAAAGAGAAAAAAAAAAAGCAATTTGTTTCTGAAGCAAACTTTCAGGAATCCAAACCAAGAAAGACCATTATGAAACACACTTAAATAGATGTACTAGCTCCACAATTTTTGCCTATTAGAAGTTCATCTCTATTATCATTATTGCAATACAAATTTATATGGCCTCCTGAAGAGTTTTAATCATTTTAATTAGTGAAAGACTTCAAAGGCTTTCATAGTTATGGTCAATTTAGCACTACCTTTTCATTTTATCAAGCATCCAGTTTTTTTTCGTTGTTTTTTTTTGCTCAAGTTTTTATTTTAACAATATCTAGGCATCTGAGTTGTAACTATTGTAAAACTAAAGTTTTATTACTTTAGCAAAACTGTGAATTTGATGAATCTGGAATAAATTAAAGTATAAATTAATTGGATGCAGTTTAAGACATTTACATTTGCTCAAATTTGAAATTGAACTGAAATTTTTACCTTGCTCATTTCTAAGAACTGAAAATCAATATGAAAAAGCATCTGAACTGCCTTCTTTTTTTTATAAACTTTTTTATTAATTAAAAAAATTGACAAAAAACATTAAGATATTCCATTCTACATATACAATCAGTAATTCTTAATATTATCACATAGTTGCATATTCATCATTTCTTAGAACATTTGCATCGATTTAGAAAAAGAAATAAAAAGACAACAGAAAAAGAAATAAAACGATAATAGAGAAAAAAAGATTATACATACCATACCCCTTACCCCTCGCTTTCATTTACCACTAGCTTTTCAAGCTGAATTTATTTTAACATTTGTTCCCCCTATTATTTATTTTTATTCCATATGTTCTACTCTTCTGTTGATATAGTAGCTAAAAGGAGCATCGGACACAAGGTTTTCACATTCACAGAGTCTCATTGTGAAAGCTATATCATTGTTCAATCATCATCAAGAAACATGGCTACTGGAACACAGCTCTACATTTT
>PVIY010012637.1:0-30540 GCA_004026745.1 Myrmecophaga tridactyla
GAGAGAAGCCCTGACTGTGTTCGCCAAGCGCCTTCTCACTTGAGAGAGAAACCCTGAACTTCATCGGCCTTCTTGAACCAAGGTATCTTTCCCTGGATGCCTTTGATTGGACATTTCTTTAGACTTGTTTTAATTGGGTCATTTTCTCGGCCTTAGAACTGTAAACTAGCAACTCATTAAATTCCCCTTGTTAAAAGCCATTCCGTTTCTGGTATATTGCATTCCGGCAGCTAGCAAACTAGAACACTTAGCTTCTCCTTTGCAGGAATAAGTTTCATAGGAGTGAGACCCAAGATCCAGGGCCCAGCTTATTGAATTGGTTGTCCCCACTGCTTGCGAGGATGTAAGAAATTCCCCAGATGGGGAAGTTTAATATGTCCTCCTTTCTCCCCAGTCCCCCCAAGAGGATTTTGCAAATACTTTTTAATTCTCTGCCAAAATTATTCTGGGATATATTGAGGCATCACACTAACCTGTATAAACCAACAATATCCCATGCCTTATTCGAAATTCCATATAATTATGGTGTTCAAGTAAACTGACCATACAGTTAAATTAGGTATTGTGCTACTCAAAATGTAAAGTTTGCACCAAGTAAACATGTCTCCCTTTGGTCTCTCATAGAGGTTGAAGTTAGAAAATAAAATCCAAGGTTTTTGTTTTGTTTTTTGCATGGGCAGGCACCAGGAATTGAACCCGGGTCTCCAGCATGGCAGACAGGAAATCTGCCTGCTGAGCCACCATCGCAACACTCAAAATCTAACTCCTTTTAAAGGTGATGGTGTTTTGTGTTATTTAGAGAGAAATACCATCCCCCTGGAGATTGGCTCAATGCAAGTACTTAGAAACTGAAACTAAATGCCTTCTAGTATTGGAAGGCAGAATTCTATTTGGATTGGATGAGATGGTTGGAATACTGTCCTTAAGGGACTCTATATTCATTATTTTCACTGAGGAGAAGAAACACACTTACTCTGCATTTGACCAAAGTATGATTAAATCAGGGTAGACATTTGCTGCTGTCCATTGGGCTGTTTTTCCTAGGTCAACGCTGCCAAGTCTCTACATACACTCTAACAGAATGTGACTCCAGTGGCCCTCCTGCTTCTGGATTGCACTTGCTCTTAGACTATAGCACAACCTGTAGAAATGTTTCCCACCACTGTCACTTTAGCTGGGAAACTACACCCTGCCCCTCAAAAGTAGTTGTTTCAACTATAGCTGTAGAACCTTAAGTATTGTCTCAGCAATGTTGAAGCAAATCAGAGAGAATGGCCTTTAAAACACACATATGTATCATGAAGCTCTTAATGGGGGATATTATTCAAGAAAGCTAGACCACCCGATCTTTATTGAGTATTTCCTACGTGTAAAGTCCTATCCTTTTAATGTGTGAAACACCAGGAAGTAAAATACGTGGCCCTTACTCATAAATTGTTTTGTTAGGTGGTAGAAGGGTTTCTTAGCTGAATCAGGACTGGGGGAGGAAGTGTGAAATTAACCCTCAATTGTTACGTTATAATGAATTAGTTGAGGCATTTTAAGAAAACTAGCAGAGCAGACAAGCTATGACAGGAAAATGTAGGCTAGGAGATAGAGGTTGGCTGAAGAGAAGCAAAATGAAGGATCCTTGATGACCAGTGCTGGGCAATGCTGGGCAGAACTGCCTAAGACAAGAAAGTACAAGAAATATAAGAAACTTCATGGAGACAAGCATGACTGTGTCATGGGATGGGACAGGAACATAAAAAGAAAGCAAAATTCATGGAGCAGGGTGGTCTAGATGTACCAGATGTGTTGGTCATGAAGGTGCAGGCTGCATAGTCAGAAATGGGCTCCACTAGAAGCAAAGGTTTCCATCAAGGGTTCAAGCAAGACAGAACCTTACTCCTCCAGAAACCACAAAGAGAATCAAAGATAATAGCCCCACCCTGGACTGGCAGATGGAAGTAAAGTGAACCAACCAGAGTCACTGTGGCTCGAACGAAAGCCCTGTGGATTAAAAAGGAATGCCAGCAGATGAATTCTGAAAAAGATCTACTGAGGGCTTATCTCTGGCCATGAGGTACAGTGAGACACACAAACTCTAACTAGGAGAAATTTTACTGCTATTTAGTACATGGTTTGGAATTTCTTTATCTTGCAGGGAAGTTTAGTTATAAATCTAAAATGCTCATTATGCTGATCCTCTGTGGACAAGGTGGAAGAAGAGATATGCTCCTGGAGAATCCAGACAGCCTGGTGAAAATGGGAATCTATGACTCCAAATAAAGAAATCTCTAGCTCCATCACACATAGCATTTTAAGAACCTGAGGAATATCAGTATGGGGAATCCATGTTCCAGGATCTGAAATTCCTGCCTTTAGATAATATCTTTCCTGACCTTTTGGAAACAGACATTTTAATTGAGCTAAGATATAGTTACGTGGGAGGAGTTACACTAACTTTGCCTCCATTCACTCAATAAACATTGAGGGCCTGGCACTGTGCCAGGAGATACAAGTGACTAAAATGCAACCCCTACTCTCAAGAAGCTCAGGGTTTAGCTGAGCCCAGGGCCTTAAGAGAAGAGGGTATAGGGAAATTCATCTTATAAGAAAGTGTAGGTGAGATGAGGTAAGATGGTAGAAGAGGGATAGAATTTGCAGGAGGCAAGGAAAATTACAGGGCCTGGAGTTCTGTAGAGGGATGATAATTTAAGGACCTAAGCACCTGGGGAGGTCGGGGGGGAGGATGAGAAGATAAAGGGCAGGTCATGAGGAAGCTAAACTCTGTGGGTTGGAAGACAGATAACAGAGCATATGAACAGGCGCGAGGGAGATGCCAAAATTGGAGGAAACTAAATTTTCTAAGTCTTGACATGGCTAGAATATCCATCATTTTGATATAATGCCTCTGGAGAGTGTGTGAGACAGAGAAAAAGTGGGGAGAAAGGAGAGGGGAAAGGAGAGAGGGGAATGGAGAGAGAGAGCTAAAGGGAGAGAGATTTTGTCAACACTTAACCATTGGTAACAGGGTGGAGACTTTAACCACGA
The DNA here is from genome assembly GCA_004026745.1 of Myrmecophaga tridactyla. Lineage (NCBI taxonomy): Eukaryota > Metazoa > Chordata > Mammalia > Pilosa > Myrmecophagidae > Myrmecophaga > Myrmecophaga tridactyla. The sequence continues at coordinate 3,037 of PVIY010012637.1, forward strand.
AAACAAAAGCAACAAGCTCAGTGAGACTAAATTGAACTTTAAAAAAAGAGGAAGTGAGGAAAGTTTGTGTGTGAGCTCTGGTGGCAGGAAATCCTGTGACTAACCTTATTTCATACATCTCAGATTATTCAAAGGGATCTAAACTTTCATAAGAGCAGTTACTTAAAATGGGAGGGGTTGTCTCCGAGGCCCTGGTTCTGTTGTCTCGGAAGAGCTGACACTCTTGTTAAATAAACTAATCCAATTTGAGTTGCTGTTTACAGTGTGAAGGGATGCTTTATGGAACGTGGCCCCCTGGTATTTCCAATCAATAGAGTAATGCAGCATTGCCAGATAGGATTCAACTGTATTGAATAAAAACGCTAGCATACTGGGAATGAATGAACTCAATAGGCAATCCTCCTTTTACTTGCAGGAATGTTTTTATAGGATTGAAAGCAACCAGTATATATGAGCTATAATCATTTTAAACAGTGTCACTGGAAGTATGGACTATGTTGAGGATGACAGGGGGCTGAAGAGTTTGGTGAAGTGGGATGGGGGAAGGATGGTGTTTAATGTCAGGCAATTACAAAACAAGCATCCAAGCAAATGATGACATGTGCTTCTGCAAGGGCATAAGGATGAGAAGCCCTATGCTGGGCTAAGCTGGCACATTAGCAAGGAGAATTAGGAGTCAAACCACCTGGGGCTCTAATTTCCAGCTGAAGGTACAAGTGTGGTAAGCAAGGGGTCTCAGACTTATCTTTCACCACTCATGGATGAAAATGTGAAAATGTACCTCAGGCAAACACAGAAGCACCTTGCTTGCTTTTTTTTTTTGTATGCTGTATGGTGGGGGTCACATTTCATTCTTTTTCCATGTGAGTAGCCTGTTATTGCTGCATCATTTGTTGAATTTTTGTTTTGCTTGTTTTTTTGGGGGGGGTGGGGGGCAAGCACATGGACCAGGAATCCCACCCAGGACTCCTTGCTTTTTTTTTGCATGGCAATCCAAATTTATTGAACTACTGATGCTAAATTATACAAAATTGCACCACTTTAATTTTAATTAAGCCTTTTAGTTTGCATTTGGCCACCTCAAAGTAGTTGTAACATTCGGTTAGTCAATTTAAATACTGTGGCTCCCTGTTAGATAGACACACAATCTTTACACCCTAACATTAATGCATACAAAGCAACACCGCGTTGTTAAATAAAACAGCAATAATTATTGCAAATTAGGCCTTGTGACCAATTACACATGATTAAAATTATTTCCCGCATTCTCAGTACTCGTCCACCATTTAACATCTCAACCAAAACGTTACACATGGGAAACAATCACTAACAGGCGATCGTTAAAATGCATATTCATACCAAATATATTTGGTATTGCAAGTACGCTTATGCATGAGCAAGCAAGGGATTTACAGTGAGAATCTACAGCTGCGGAAGCCTGAAGATGATTTACAAAAAATGTTAACTCATTAAAAAACTGTTTGAAAATATACACTTCTTGGTGTAGACCCCCACTGTATCAGAACTATAAACATTGTTCCCTATGTAAACAAACATTATAGAAACCTACATAAAATATGCCCAGTTTTATGAAGACATTAAAAGAAGAAAGTGTGAAAATCATTTACAAAGATGGTGAGGGCTGGCGTGGTTCAGGCCAATGTACTGGATTTTCCAGGTAGCCGAGGATCCAGAGGGACAGTTGTCACAATACATCACAGCATTGCTCTTTTTTGTGGAGTCAATAGGACCCTCATCACACGTTTCTCTCCCTTTCAGATAGAATCTTTTATTTGGAGGTGCACAAATCATGTCAATACTTATCTTACCACTTCCCATCCAAGGGCATTTGTCTCTGTAGGGCTGTGCTGCCTATTTACAGTCCTGACTTACCACTTCACTCATGGATCAACGAGGGCAGGGATCTCTCCATGCTGTCTGAAATCGTTCGGGGGAACCTGCTGTGTTCAAAGAACTCTGACACAAAGCAGGATGAGTAACCAAGTCAGATATTTGCAGGTACATGTTGGAAACCTGGCCTCCAGCTGACACAGACAGACGGGTAGCAACCTCTCAGGGCTCTCTGCCTCCTTATCAGGCTCCCAATAGCCAGCCCCCAGATCTGAGGGGCCAGGTCAAGGCTGGAGACCCCAGTAGGCTGAAGTAAGTGCTCCCAGCTGGTCTGGAGAGCCGGGAGTGGAGACGGGGGCTGGAATTACATCTGCACCTGGTTCAGGCAAGGTTCAGGAATCTGAGACAAGAGCCAGGCAGAAGGCAAGACGCAGGCGGGGAGGGGAGGGGGAGTGCTTCTCAGACCAAGAGAATGCTGTGAACAAAGGTCTCACTTCTGAGGAATGGGGACGATCTGTTGCCAGCCCCCAGCAACACAGGAAGAGATAGAAATGGAGTTCCTAGGACTCAAGCTTCAAAACCCAAGAGAACACCTTGAAACTTTTCCAGGGTTGAGGGGGGAGGGGTGGCAAGGAAAATGTTTCTCAACATTTACTTAAGTCGGGAAGACGCAATTACGTCAAATCCTGGCGACTGGGTTAATTACAGTTTTATGGCTAAGTGAGAGGCCTGGGCTAGAAACCAGTCAAGAAAACTTGGAGCTCAATGCAACACGACGATTGAGGACAAACCATGTGCAAGGAGTTCAGCTAGGTTCTGAAACAGGAATTTGACAATTTGGAAGTAAAAAAGCCATGTCAAGAGTGTAAATTGTTCCATATTTAGTTCTGTAATAAAGCCCAACATAACTGAATTTATGCACTTGCTTGGGCATATGATGTGTTGTCAACCCACCATGAATATGACTACTATATTTTATGAACTCTAGATCAAACATATCATCTTATTAAGGATTTTATTCCATTGCTGAATTTATTTACATTCAATTATTACAAATTATTATGACATTTGACACTAAATCCCATTTAGTTCTACCTTTAACAAATAATCTTTGATAACAATAATAAATACATGAAGAGAAAAACAAAATACAGAAATGAAAATGTGTATGAGTACAAAGCAAAGAGGGACAGTGGAAAGAGCTTATGCTTGGCAGTCAGAAAAACATGATTTCAAATCCTATATCACCACTTACTAGCTGTGTGACCCTGGTAGAATTACTCAACCTTTGTAGGTGTCAGTTTCCTCTGGTGAAAAATAATGATAAAATAATACCTTGCAGAGTTATTGTGAGGACTAAATGAGATAATGTACATAAAACATATAGCACATTGTCTATATTTAAAGTAAGTGGTCAACAAATGGCAATTTTTATCCATTTGTCTATTGAATCTGATAGCGTATTGTTACATTTGTAGTTTCTTCTGTAATCTATTCAGCTTGTTCTAGATAGCTTTATCCTTATTTTTTTCAAGCAATTTTTTCAAATAAATCTTGGCAAACATTTGAGTATTCATTTAGATTATCCAGAGAAAGTTTACATTTTCAATGATCAGGAGTGGCTTTCTGTAATCCCCATAATTTTTGAATTTGTGCAAATGACCCTTGATCCCAACATTCTTACTCCATAGTAAACTGATAATTTTCCACATCTGTTACATTTAGAATACTGATATCCTCAAGAGGACGGTATTTAAGTATATTACACTATATGTGATTTGTAGTGATTCTCTGTATCCCATTTGGTTGGTAAATCCTCATTAGATTATTTTTTGAAAACCTAAAGTTCATTATACAGATTATTGTAAGACATAGTGGCAAAAACACTTTGGAAAAGATTCTGTCTCATACAGGGCTTTTTTTTTTTTTGCATGGGCAGGCACCGGGAACCGAACCCAGGTCTCCGGCATGGCAGGTGAGAACTCTACCACTGAGCCACCATCACACCACCCCTCATATACGGTTCTTAATCAACTGATTTAAGACTAATCATGGCTATGGTAGCCTATGACAAATTCTGGGATCTGTCCTGTAACTACGTGTTGAACAGTGCTTGGAAACTATTGCTTTTTTCTTTCTTTGCTTTGAATATATGTTATACAATAAAAAAGTTAAAATTAAAAAAAAAAAGAATAATCATGGAGTCTTAGCTTGGATTCTCTAGGAAGCAGACTCTGAGATAAGGCTCCAAATGAAAGTGCTTTCTGTAAGAATTGCAGGTTACACCTGTAAGGGAGTGGGGGAATTATAAGGGGAATGAAGGTAGTTAATAAAGAGCTATCAGAGAGAAAGATTGAAATTTAATCCTAAGGGAGGAAACTCTGGAAAATGGTACAAACCTCCACCCTCCACCCCCCTACCCCAATTATCCAACCGGAGAGGCAAGGGAGCTAGAGTATTTATACATCAGCTTACAAGCTACATATCAATGCTCCTGAGGGGTGTTAATCTGCTGGCATTTTTAGAATGCTGTGCATGCAGACTGCATAGACTTCTGCAGTTCTGGGAAAAGAGCCCTGGAGCAGTATTGCAGATACTGCCAGTTGGACATCAGCTGGAGCACATGGAAAGGTTCAAGGGAAATGGATGGAGGTCTATCACCACCTGTTTTATTAAAAGAAGCTCAAATGAGCTTGTTTTCCACACAATGTGTGGTCTACTGGGTTAAGCTTTGGGCCTAAGGCTCTGACTCTGATTCCAGCTCTCTTAATGCTGTTGCCTTAATCTTTTAATCTGCTTCTTACTGGCTGGCATGCCTTTTCTTGCTTCCAGAGTAGTAACATGTAACAACTGAGAATGATCTCAGGGGCAAAAGTGGAAAAACAGATTCAAAGAACCAGAATTCAATCAGAAATCAAGGGCATTTCCTACCATGCCTAGAATCACTAGCCCCAGTCTTTCTGTAACTTTTGGCCTCATCTTATGGACCTTATGGAAGGAATCAAGCCAAAGACAGAGCAAGAGAAGAAAGAGTCAAAGAAAAACAGAACTTATATCTATACAATCTCATAGAAGCAAGAGAAGCTGCCGCAAGATAAGATCCCAAGAGAAAGGCAGACTGAGCTCCGGGCTCGATGGACCAATACAGTGACCTGGCATGTGATGTCTCCATTGCTTTGCTCCTCATCTTCAGTATGGATGGGGTTGAAGAAAGGAGAAGTTGACCAACATTTATTAAGATTTGCCTTTCTAAAGCTTAGGGCAATAGTTTTCACACTGCATTACCAGGTATAATAGACATTTTATGATTTTTGCTATCCAGCATCGAACTCCCCCTTCCTAACCGTATCCAAGTCTCCCTTTGGGAGAATCTCCCATTGTGTGTGGTATTAGTGGGAGGCAGCGCCTACATCATTACAGTATCCCAAGGGACCATGTAACCACCAGAAAAATCCGGTTACACAACTAGGAAACACGTGGGGCATAGAATGGCAGCTGAAATAAATCTATAGTCTTAGACTGAGAGGATGAAAGGAAGAAGCTTCTTTACTTCAAGAGATGTTAGACATGCAATATTCCAGAATTAAACTAAAGGGTCATCTGGATGGGTACATCACCATAGAAGCAGGGATGATGATGAGGAGGATGAGGATGAGGATGAAGATGATGATGAAGAAGAAGAAGATGATGATGATGCTATTGCTGTTGTTGATGATGGTTAACATTTCTTCAAACCTTACTATAGGCCAGGCACTTCACGCTGGTGAGATCATTTATCCTTACAACAATGCTGTGAGCTAAGTGCTATTATTATGTCCATTTTTCAGAAAAGGAAACAGAGGCTTAGAGAAGTTAAGTAACTTGCCAAAGGTCATTTAGCTAGCCAAGGGGCTTCAGATTCAGTTCTGTCTCCAAAACCTAAGATCTTTACCATCATGTTAGGCTGCCCCTTCTGATAGCCAGGGTTTCAAATTGATTGAAGAAGCTTAGCTGAAACTCATCAACAGAATGGAATCAGTCCAAGATAGTAAGGAGGGCCACCATTAAGTTAGCTGACCACAGAGTGTGACCTGAGAAGGGAGATTGTTGTGGCCAAATCATGTGGTTATGATTCAAATGGAATGGAAGTGCTGAATGATTAGATGATGTTGGAAGGCTGAAGAACTGGTTCAGTAGCTATGAGGAGTGATGGAGGCAGCATGGAAGAATTATGTGTTTAGAGATGGTAAGTGCTGAGTCCAAAGCAGCACACAGCCTTGTGTTGATGATATCCAGGGTGCAATGAACTGTTCTGTTGTGTAGGTGGACTAAAGGTTCCCATACCTCCTGCCATTATCCTATTTGAGATTCTTGGTGACTTCTTGATTTTATGAAACTCACTGGAATTTTGACCTCAGTTTTGTTCTCCTGGTCTTTTACATACAGTTTATATTGAGTTTGTTTCAATATTTTAAAAATTTTAAATATTCCTCCACGCAATTCTGAATTTCATTGGGACTAAATTTGAGTAAATGATTTTGGGGGGGTTATGTGTGTGTGTATACCTGTACACAAATGGATGCCTGCATAGTGTGTCCCAGCCTATTTCTCTTTGGTTTTACATATCTCTATTGATAGGGAAATTATAGTCAAGAATACTCATCCCAAATACACGTTATATTGTTTGAAGTGTCCTAATAATGGTGATTTGCATATCTCACATTCAAAAGTGACTTTTGCGGCTCTTCTTTCTTTTGTCTGAGAGTTTACAAGGCTTTAGAAAAGTTACTTTGAGTATGGGCATGAGAACTATGACTCTATGCAAAATTGTGTGTGTGTGCCCATGCGTGTGTGTGCAATACTTCCCCCACCCTATGCTTTGTTGTGATTGAAATATCACGGAGAAGACCCCAACAGGAAGTTGGCAGATAACCTGAGGGTTACTTAGTAGTGTGATAGTCTTAGAGTTATAAAAAAGAAACTTGAGAAATAACATCAAAAAAAAATGTTTTAAATCTATCTGGTCCTTAGGGGGGTATAATAAATCACAGATATATAAAATTCACTCAGGTATTTAACCTCAGCCTAAATTGGAAAGGATGTAACATATATCCTTACATACTCCTTATAAACACTTCCCAGGACCCCTTGTTTACATTAGCTATTGGGGAAAATACACTTTTACGTGAGGAGTGGGAAGGGTTATTTGGAGGAGAAAGAGCATGGTTTCAAGTGACTTCACAGCTGTGTGGGAGTTATACTGGCTTGTGGGATTCAGTGGTTTCCCAGGTCCAGGGCTCCTACATACATCTAACTGTGCCTCCTCCACCCACTGTTTTTTTTCTTTTTTTACTCCAGACTGGTGAGAGTGAGTGAGCTTGGCAGGCTGGTAGGCTGGCTAAACCCCAAATCAGAGGCTCATTATGGATGAAAGGAACCATCGAGTTTGTCTAAGTAAACGAGACAATGAGGGCCAGATACAGTTGTCTATAATGGGAACTTAGCGATAAGAAAGACATAAGGAAGCATAGCAAATGGCAAAGGCTCTCAGGATAGCAGGAATAAACATGTGAACAAAGAAGGGGATACAAAGGCTACTCCAACATCGGGGGTTGACAGGACTTACTTAAAAGTAGGAGAGAACTGAAGTTCCTGAGCTTCCTGTGTCACTAGTTTGAGGACATTGAGAAATGCACTTGATGGGACACTGGCTAGTGACCCTCATATGCCCTCTAGCCTGATCTATCAGATCTTATTCCACATCAAAGAGACCAACCCCAAAATAGCCAGAGTTCTTTTCCTAATAAGGATAGTACGCATATGAGAATAGACCATACTAGGTTAGCAAAGGGAATGGTTTTCATTGAAGGGAAGAGATGCTCCCCACCCGGGACCTCTGTAGCAGTTGTGGCAACGATAGCAGCAAAAGAGTGGCAACAGTGACATTGACAAAAATGCTGAAACAGCTTGCAGTGCGCCAGAAATATTAATAGTCAAACCAATACTTATTGAGGCTTACTCTGTATCAGGCCTTTTTCAGACATTATCCTAGTCTTATGGAGTAGGTACAATCTTATCTCCAATTTGCACTCAAGAAAATAGAGAAGTTAAGTATGTGGCTCTGGGTCACAGGGCTGCTAAGTGGCACAGCCAAAATTCAAATATTTAACTTCAAACCCCATGTTCTTAATCACTGGGCTCTATGATAGCAAGAGTTTCCAAAGAGAGCATGAGCTTCTTGGTACTAGGCTTGGAGTTCCAGAATGTTTCTGAAAGGCTGCCATGGCCCAGAGAAAGGAAGGCAGCATAACTTAATCCCTCCTCTCTCTAGGATCCAGATTGCCTGTGTGTAAATTAAGGTCAGTCCAAAAGGAGTGTTCTCAACAGGGTTGGTACTGCCACCTAGAAGAGGTTTTTGGAAATGTGTGGGGGCGTGTTTGTTTCATCTCATAGTTGTGCCCAAGACTTTCTATATAGAAATATTGTTTTATAATAAGCCACTTTCCTTTTTTGCCTTCCTTTATATCACAGGGCATTATATTTATTGCATTTTTATTTACATGTGTGGATAGGTTGAATCACCTAATGATTTTCTTTTCAGGAGAGTGGGAAGGTTTGAATTTTTTTTTTTTAATAAAAAGAGGCATTAGTTTGAGAACCACTGTTCTAGAAAGTTTATAAAGACCCCTCCAGTTATGATAGTCTATGGTTCAAAATAAGTCTTGGGGTAAGTGCAACAAAATGCTTTGACTTTGGCCTCTTTTTTTTCTCAAAAACTATGTTCTGTCTGCATCATGATGGCAAGCCTCTTTGCCACTTTGGGCCAGAGAGTTGGGATAACAGAGGACATCCATTAAAGCAAGTTTCAGGTATATCTCCTGACTTCCCTCAGGTTAGCTCAGGTCACCCTGATTAGGTTTTGATGTTTTATTCTATTCATCTAGCTCCTCCCCTCCCACCCATGCTGGCAGGATAAACTTACTCCAAATTTTTGGGACTCTCCATCCTTTCTTCTGAGACCCCTGCCATAGCCCTTGAGTTTCAAGCCAAGAATGTTCATTAGGCAAACAGTTAAACTCAGCCTCATGGCTGAGTTTGTTCATGGTTTCTGCCAGCACCTGTAACCAATCTCTCTCCCCTCAGGGCCTTCCTCTTAGACTGCCAGAGTTGCCTCCAGCAGCGACTTCCTTTCCTAAGGTCTTTCTGAATTGGCCACTAGCTCAATGCTTCCCCCAGCCATTCCAGACAGAAATAATATTTTGATTGTCTTCTCTGATTTAAGTTTTTCTACACATTTTTTTCTTCCTAGCATGGTCTCCATTGGGTTCAGTCATCATATCCCCACCTGGCTCCGAAGCAGGGGACATCTTAATTTTCTTATTTGTGATAAGCATGCCACACAGGAAGTTCCATGTGTATAGGGACACATCTATGATACTCACTGTCATATAACCTGTACTCACTGTCATATAACCTGAGTCTACTGGCCCAGATCTTGGTATTGAGTGGCCACTCAGTAAATGCTTTTTAAATTGGTGACCTACTGACTCTGTTTGAAGTCCATCTTTCCACTTCTTATTAAATAGTGGGGACTGTGGTATCTGCTTGGCCCTCGAAAAACTATTGAATTTTAGGATGTTCTCTAAGGAACCATGGATACTAATCAGTTTTTATATCTGGGACCTAACCTAGTTCTCACCAAAAGCCAAAAAATCTCACGGCCTAGAATCAGAAAATCTATGTCTGAAATCCATATCTAGAGTTTCTCAAGTCCCAAGGAATATTACAGCATGTCCCATGCCAAGTATTTTCAAGAAACAGCTTGACAGGGAATGGAGCGAGAAAGAAGGGGCACTCTTCTATTTTTGTTCCTGTCTCTCCCAGTCTGGGAGAGAAGGCCTTCTTAATCCTTCTTGACTGGTCTTTAAGATTTGTCCACAGCTTAGACTTTACTTTAAATAGGACTCCCTAGTTAAAATTTGATTCAAGCCACACAGTGTCTTTTTCTCTTCAGAAAATGGGAAAATAGTACCAGCCTGTGAGTCATACATGGAAAATGCCCATCATGATGTGAAATATAATTTCCAAAGGGCATCCAGATATTGCTATTCTTTCCAGTCCACCCCAGTGGCTAAGGAAGGTTATATATGCCCTCTGAATGGGACAATGAAATTTCTTACTGCATAGGGCCATGAAGGGATTGGCAAGGTCCTCACTCTGCTTCCTAGAGTATACCTGCAAGAAAATTAGTGAAACCTGTAACTCTGGGAAAGGTGATTCACTCTCTGGGATCCATTTATAAAGTCTCTTCATTAACCAAATAAGGATATTAGGTCAATTGAGATCTCAGGCTCCTTCAGAGTGACTGTAGAAAACATACTGGCTTTGAAGCACATGAGCACAGATTTCATTCACATCTCTGCTACTTGGTGGCTTTGTGGCCCTGGGCAAATGAATTAATGTCTCTCAGCCTCAGATTCCTTACCTGGAAAATGGAGTTGTTACCTACTTCATTAAATGAGAGAGCATAAGAGAAAAGACCTAGCAAAGTGCTGGTACTCAGTCGTGATTAGTTTCCTCCTCTTCTTCCTTCTTCCTGTCTCTGTAAGAGCATAAATTACCATCAAAGGAATGCTCAAAACATGCCTAGTGATGCAGGCTCCCTATGCAGTGTCTGGAGACTTAGAATAAGGGTGCTTCCATTTGCTGCTGAAAGTACAAAGGACAGGGCACATCCAAGACCAGCTGGTGATTGCCTTCTGGGAACATCTGGCCTTGGGCCCAGCAGTATTAACAGGATTCCTGTCTCAATATGTTTTCCCAAATTCAGTACAGGATACCCCGCTTTCAACTGATCTGAAAGAGTTAGATTACAATTTGCCCTCTCAGACATTGTTGTTTTATAAATTAGGGAGATAAGAATTCACTTTACTAACTAAAGGTGAGAGTTCACATTCTCTTTGAATTTGTGTCAAGAATTTCTATTTCTGGGCCTATTGAACTAGGAAAGATAGAGTGGGTGTGAGCAAATGTACATACATAGTCTCGTTATCCGTGGAATGCAAATTCCTGTTGCTTAGAGTAGATTATGAACTCCATCAAAAAACAGGGCTTGTTTTGATGGATTTCAGTAACTCCTCATGGTATGTACTTTATCACCCTTAAGTAGGCATACATTGCCTACTTAATTACTATTAGGCAGTATTATCTAATGGTTAAGAAGGTAGGTTCTGGAATCAGACTTCTTGGATTTGAATTCCTGCTCCACCATCTTACTAGCTATGCAATCTTGGTCAAGTTACCTATAACTTTGCCTGAGTTTCTTCATCTCTAAAATAGAAAGAATGATAAGACCTGACTTGTGGAGTTGTGGTAATTAAAAGTGATTGGATATATAGATCACTGAAACAATACTAGGCACAAAGCAAGCACTCAATAAATGTTAGGTCTTACTATCATTATCATCACTTACTATCATTATCATCACTTACTATCATTATCATTCTTAGGGCCCTTTGTGGGGATATAGCTAATACCATCTTTGCTAGACTTTGTCCTGTTTTATAAAGAGGGCTTCAGAAAAATGCCTTTTAATTTTTATTTGCAGTGAAAATTTTAGCAATGAAGTAAAAAATTTACTCCAAAATTGTTGCTCATGCCAAAATGAGGCTTGCAATAGATGTTGGAATCTCCCATCCCTAACCTCTCTGCAAAACTTGTTCAACGTATATTTAGTGAACACCCACTATGTTTAAGGTAGATTTGAAATGTTCTATGTTCAGGTATATGGGCTATCATATAATTATATACTTTCCCAATATATAATCAGTTTTCTTTTGAACAACATAAACACTTATTTTGGGTTCTGAGGGAACTAATAAATATTTCTGTGGTTCCTATTTGAGGTTAGACCCTATTAAGAGATAGAGTCAAGGGTCAGGCAAATGGAAATCAATATAATCACCTTTACTATTCATAAAGCTGTTGGAAGAAGTCTATTGGTAGACTTGAGGGCCTTACCAATGCTACATGAGCCACCTCCTTAATTGATACTATCCCCAACAGAATTTGGACTCTATCCCACAAGGACATAACCTACCCTACTAAGCATACTGGAAGAAGTGAACCAACCAGAATGTACCCGCCTGTGCAGGCCAGAAAATCCCAAAAGAGAAGAAAGGAGGAGGCCAAGGTAAAGATGTCCAGACTATTCATCCAAACCCCTCAATTAATTCACTTCTCCCATGAGAATCAATGAGTAAAAGATGAGGAAAGAGACCAGGAATGACTAAGAAATCTCTTCACATGGAGTCATGAAGACTGGGGCATATGTGCCCTTCCAGCTTTCCCAAATTTTGGTTCTCTTAACCATTAAGAACATGGTCAACTAGGTATATGGTTCTTCCCTTTGGGAAAGGGGATCAACAGCCTGTTGAAGTTCTTTCTTTCATAAGGCCACTTCCCCAATACCACTTCTTATTGGGTGTCCTATTGGGATTACAAGTAGAAAATGTAGGTATTTTGCCTCCAGAAACTCTCTAAAATGGTTAATAACCAATTGAACCATATACATTAATTATATAATCCTGAAACCTGGATGAACATGGCTGGAGAAAATCATACAACCTTGGAAACTATCTCACTTTCTACTGATGGCAACGAATCTCAAGTGGGCCCTTAAGGCTGCTGCCAATCACAATATATTTCCCTAGTACTTTCACTCTCCCATTCTCCTAGACATCTATTTCATACCTTATCCTCTTTCCTCAAACTCCAATGTCTCCTTTCCTATCTGCACTCTCAGCTGATGGTCTTGCTTGGTATTTCACTGAGAAAATATAAGCATTCAGAAGATATTTTCATATGCTCATTATATCTACCAGCATCTGTGCTCATTTTCTTTTGCTATGGATGCACTGTCACTATTCCCAGGAAAGACCCTTTCCTTGTCACTAGAACCAATGCCCTCTCCCCTCTTCAAGGATATCACTCTGGCAATTCTTCACTGTCTCTTACATCATCAATTTTATTGCCTTTACTGGAGCTTTCCCCCTACTCAAATATTTCTCCTTTCCTAAAAACAACAAACCAAAACCCCTCTCTCCAATTTCCTCCTCAATATTTAGCCCTATTTCTCTCCTACTTTTATAGCAAAACTCCTCAGAAGAGTCATCTATATTCTCCATCTCCAATTCCTCTCTGAGAGTTCTCTCATGAAACCATTCCCATCAATCTATTGCCCTTACCTCTCCACCAAAAACTCCACTTCAAAATAATCAATGCCCTTCTCACTTCTAAATCCAGTGATCAACTCTCAGTTCTAATCTTATTTGACCTATAATCAGCATTTGACAAAGTTTATTATTCTCTCCTCCTTGAATGTCCTCTTCTCTTGGCTTCCAGGATACCACGTTCTAATTATTTTGTTTCTACCTGTGTGGCTATTCTTTCACAAACTCCTTTTACTATTTGTACTTATCTTCCCGATCCCAAAACATTGGAGTTCCACAGGGCTCAATCCTAGGACCTCTTCTCATTTGTAAATACGATTATTCATGCTGATAATTCCTACATTTATATCTTCAGTCCAGACTTGTCTATTGAACTCTAAACTCATATATACTACCTACTAGATATCTCTATTTGGATTGTAATAGACAACACAAATTCACAGACCCAGACCTCCTGATATACTCCCCTAAAAACTGCTTTTCCTGGTCTTCTCTATCGCAGTAATGGCCACTCCATTCTTTCAGTTGTTCAGGCCCTATACACCGTGGAGTGACTCTTGATTCCACTATTTCTTTTATAATCCACAAATAGATCATCAGGAAATCCTATCGGCTCTATCTTCAAATATATATATAACCACAATCCAATCATTTCCTACCCCCCATCTATTGGTACTATCCTGGTGTATTCATCAGCGTTCTCCAGGAAAGAGAACCAATAGAAGAAATCTGTAAATATGAGATTTATAAAAGTGTCTCACACAACCATGGGGATGTAAGAATCTTTAGTGCAGGCCATGAGCTGGCAACTCTGATGAAGGTCCTCAGTGAACTCCCCAGGAAAGCCTGGCTTACTGAAACAGGGAGAGAGAGTTTCTCTTCTAAATTCTCCTTAAAACACCTTCAGGTGATTAGATTAAGCATCACTCAGTGCAGAAGACACTCCCCTTAGCTGACTGCAGATGAAATCAGTCATAGATGCAACCAACGTGCTGATGATGTAAGTCCAAGAAATGTCCTCACAGCAACAGATGGTGCCTGGTTGACCAGACAGCTGGGCACCATCAATTGGCCAAGTTGATACATGAACCTAACTATGCTGATTTGAAACTGTTGTGTACCCCAGAGAAGACATGTTCTTTAATCCTCATTCAATATTGCTGGGTGGGTTCTTTCTGATTGTTTCCATAGAGATGTGACCTACTCAACTGTGGGTGGTATTTGTTGATTAGGTGGTTTCCATGGAAATGTGTCTCCACCCATTCAAAGTGTTTTGTTTTTTTTGTTTTTTTTTACTAGCATCCCTTAAGAGGAAATCATTTTGGAAAAAGCTTCAGTGCTGACAGAGCCCACACAGCCAGAGACCTTTGGTGATGAAGTAGAAAAACACCCCTAGGGGAGCTTCATGAAACAGGAAGCAGGAGAGAAAGCTAGCAGACACCAGCCAAGTGTCTTCCCAGCTGACAGAGGTGTTCTGGATGGTATCAACCTTTCTTGAGTGAAGGTAACTTGCTTGCTGGTGCCTTAATTTGGACATTTTCACAGCTTTAGAACTGTAAATGTGCAATTTAATAAATTCCTTTTTTACAAGCTGTTCGATTTCTAATATACTGTATTCCATCAGCTTTAAAAACCTAAAACAGATTTTTGTACTGGAGAAGTGCATGCTGCTACACTTTGCAAATACCAAACATGTTGGAATGGCTTTTGAAATGGATAAGGGGAAGATTCTGAAAGAGTTGTGAGGAATTTGATAGAGAAGGCCTAGAATGTTTTGAGGAGACTGTTGGTAAAAATGTGTATTCTAAAGATACTTCGGAGAAATGATGCATGTGTTATTGCTAACTGAAAGGAAGATGATCCTTGTTTTAAAGTGTCAAATAATTTGGCAAAATTGACTACTGGTTTTGGATGGAAGGCAGATTTTTAAAGCCATGAGCTGGGATTCTCAGCTAAAGAGATTTCCAAATTAAATGTGGAAAGTGCAAGCCTGGTTTCTCCTTGCAGCTTATAATGAAATGTGACAGGAAAGACATAAGCTGAGAACTGACCACTTTGGTGCAAAGAAACCAGAAATTGATGGTCTGGAAAATCCTGGCCTTTCAGAAAGGGAGACCCCAGAGATTAGTGCCCCATGTGAGGATTTAACTGAACATGGAACCAGTCAGCCATTTCAGAAAAAGTCAAGACTGGAGATGGAGTGACATAGGAAAGATTTGTGGAAAGTCATATTGTCTGATGGTTATAATCCTTGCATACTACATAGAAAACCAACAAGAGTGTTGTGGGATCTTTATAAATGGAACCACTGACAGTCTGGAGGAAAAGGGGTGGAAAAGGGGCAAATTGAAGGAAAAATAACTTCAAAGGCAGAACCTTGGAAGCTGAGATCTGAAATCAAGAATCCTTGGTCCAGGAGAGTGGACCCACCCATGTACTTGGACAGAGTGAGTTTGCCCCAAAGGCAGAGGGTGGGGCTTCTGCCTAGATGTTCTGGAAGGGTTGTGCTCCAGGCCTCAGAGAGAGTGGAACACATTCCTTCATGACTGAGGGGAGTCTGGTTGCCACCTCATTATTCTGGAGGTGTTGGTCATGTGCCCAGAAGGTGGCAGAGATCCCAGGTGCTGCCCCGATGTTTGGAGAGGGTGGAGCAAAGAAAAAGGTGGTCTCCCCAGTGTCCCTCAGGTTGTATTTGGAGAGAGCCAGGGTACTGCTGCATAGGCCCTTGGAAAGGGTGGGACTGCCGATTTTTAAAGCCCTGAGGATAAATGACTCTCAGACTTTGAAATCTAATGGAGTTTGCCCTGCAGGTCTTCAGAACCGTTTGGGTACAGCGACCTCTTTCAATTTCTCCCTAGGGAAATGGAAATATGTATCCTATGACTGTCCCTCCTTTGTGTATATTGGCAGCAGATAGCTTGTTCTGAATTTTACAGGTCCAAGCCAGAGGAGAAATTTGCCTTAGGATAGACCATGCCTTTAGCAGACTTTGATGAAATTTTGTACTGTTTCTGACTTTGTATTGTATTTGTATTGTTACTGAAATGGTTTAAGGCTTTGTGATATTGTAATGGAATGAACGTATTTGCATTTTGAAGGAACATATCTTTGGGGGGGTCCAGAGGGTGGAATGTGCTGGTTTGAAACTGTTGTGTCCCTGAGAAAGGCCATGTTCTTTAATCCTCATTCAAAATTGTTGGGTGAGATCCTTTTCATCGTTTCCATGGAGATGTGACCCACCTAGTTGTGGGTGGTACCTGTTGATTAGGTGGTTTCTATGGAGATGTGTCTGCACCCACTCAAGGTGGGGTTGCTTATTTGAGTTCCTTAAGAGGGAACCATTTTGGAAAAAACTTCAGTGCTGGCAGAACCCACACAGCCAGAGACCTTTGGAGATGAAGAAGTAAAATGCCCCCAGGGGAATTTCATGATAGAAGAAGCCTGGAGAGAAAGCAAGCAGACATCCCCATGTGCCTTCCTAGCTGAGAGAGGTGTCCAGAAGCCAAAGACCAAAAGCAGATGCCAGCCATATAACTTCTCAGCTGTCAAAATTGTTCAAATGACATCAGCTTTCTTGAGTGAAAGAAATGGCTTGTTTGTGCCTTAATTTGACATTTTCATGGCCTTAGAACTGTAAACTTGCAACTTACTAAATTCCCTTTAAAAAAGCTGTTGCATTTCTGGCATATTTCATTCTGGCAACTTTAACAAACTAAAACACTAACCATCACAGTCCACCCTTTGTCAACATGGCAGCTATAAACATCACCTTAAACCATACTTAATCTTTAAAGAGAAAACAATAACAGACACATTTCTTGTTTTGCCTAACAATACTCAGCTGTCCTGTGTGCCCCTGGAAACACACTAAATTTCCCCCATATAGGGTGTAAGTCCTTGGGTAATATGTAGTCTATAACTTAAAAACTATGACATGAACAATACAACTTATTTCATATGATGATAAAGGGGATAAGATATAGAAGAAAAGGATATTTACTTTATGTACTAATACAAACATGCAAATCACAAAGCAAGGAAGAAATATTCATACCATTACAGTCCTTGTTTCTGTAACTTGTCACATGATCTTAGTTCATATTTATCACTACCTTCTTCTACTACCTATTCCATGTCCCCTTTACCATCAGCAAGCACCTCACCTGGCCATGATTCTTTGCCTGGTAGTGTTAACTAAACCTCCATTCCTGAAGTTTCTGGGCTAATGGTAATCTTGACTGAATTGGGTTGTTGCAGTTTTCCATTGACTTTAATCACAGGGCATGACTGTGCTAAGAGACACCTTAGGAGATCTCCTATATTCTAGGAAAATTCTTCTTTACCTCCATTGTGCAGTTGCAGTTCTATTTCTCCTTGATAGGATCACTACAGCCAGTAAATCAGTCCCACTTTTGTCTGTTGATTCAGGGGCATAGGAGTACCAAAGGGGCCAGGTAACAGTCTTATCTTTCAATTGAATGGAATCATTGTTGTATCTCCCAGTGGAAGCATTCCTCCCTCTGGAACTAAGACCTGTAGACCAACAAAGCTCAAGGTCGCAGGAACAGGAAGCAAAGGTTTTCCTACTGAATCACTAGGGTTAATAGTGAGTGGTGCCACTCCCATTTTCACCCCTTCATTCTTCGACCTTTGAACCCTGGCTATGGGAGAAATAGCACCATAGAGTACATGATGATTCAGAGCATACACAGCCTCCTGTAGAACATTGCCCCAGCCCTGCAAGATTTTGCCACCTAGTTGGTGGAATAATTGAGTCTTCAAAAGGCTGTTCCACCATTCTATCAGTCCAGCTGCTTCATCATGATGGGGACCATGGGAAGACAAGATAATTCCATAAGTATATGCTTATTCCCACACTTTATTTGTTGTGAAGTGGGTTCCTTGATCAGAAGCAATGCCATGTAGAATACCATGATGGTGGATAATGCATTCTGCAAGTCCATGGTTGGTAGTTTTGGGAGAACCTTTGTGTGCAGGGAAGAAAAACTCATATCCAGAATATGTATCTATTCCAGTTAGAACAAATTGATGCCCCTTCCATAATGGAAGTGGTCCATTTTAATCAACCTGCCACCAAGTAGTGGCTGATCACTTCAGGGAATGGTGCCATATCAGGGATTGAGTGTTTGTCTCTGATGCTGGCAGATTGGGCACTCAGCAGTGGCTTTAGGCAGTTAACCTTGGTGAGTGGAAATCCGTGTTGCTGAACCCAGCATAACCTCCATCCCTATCACCATTAACACTAAGTTCATGAGTCCATTGGGCAATGACAGGAGAGGCTGGGGAAAGAGGCTCACTGGTATCCATAAAATGGGTCATCTTATCCACTTAATTATTAAAACCACTCTCTGCAAAAGTCACCCTCTGGTACACATTCACAAGGGACAAAAATATCTTCATGTTTTTTGCCCACACAGAAAGGTCTGTCACATACCTCTTCCCCAGACCTCTTTGGCACCAATCTTCCAATTATGCCCCTCCCAAGTCCCTGACCACGGCCCTATAAGCAACAGCCCATGAGTCAGTATACAAACACTTCTTCTGCCAGTTCTCCTTCCAAGCAAAATGAACAATCAGGTACTGCTCTAAGGTCTACCCACTAGAAGGGTGTAGTCCTACAGCTGTCCAATTTTGGGTGGTACCTGCATATCTTGCAGAACCATCTGTAAACAAGGCTCAAGTTTTCTCTTCCTCAATAAATTGACTGTAAGAAACTCCCCAAGAGTCCATAGCTCCAGGCTGGGAAAGAGAACATAATGTGGTAGGAGTTGGGCCATGGGCATTTGGGCCACTTCTTCATTTAAATTACTTGTGCCTTTAGTAACTGCATGAGCCCTATCTTGCATATACAATTTCCATTTTATGATGGAGTGCTGCTGTGCACGCCCAACTTTATGTGTTCGTGGGCCAGACAACACCTAGCTCATGATAGGCAACACAGGTCTCATGGTAACATGTTGGCCAAGCATTCAGTCTCTATTAAGGGCCAGTAGCAGGTAAAAAGCTGTTTCTAAAAATAAAAGTAGTTATCTGAAGAGGATGGCAAGGCCATACTCCAAAATGTTTTTTTTTTTTTTTTAACATGGGCAGGCACCGGGAATTGAACCCCGGTCCTCTGGCATAGCAGGCAAGCATTCTTGCCTGCT
Organism: Myrmecophaga tridactyla; assembly: GCA_004026745.1. Lineage (NCBI taxonomy): Eukaryota > Metazoa > Chordata > Mammalia > Pilosa > Myrmecophagidae > Myrmecophaga > Myrmecophaga tridactyla. Next base: position 22,265 of record PVIY010012637.1, read on the forward strand.
GAGCCACCATGGCCCGCCACATACTCCAAAACCTTAAGGGCCTGTTTTGTGATTTTCCTACAGGGTCCTGCCAAAGACTTCAGACAGCATCTCTATTTGTCACTGACACTTCCAGCAACACTGGATCTGCAGGACCATATATCCAAGTAGCAGGGCAGCTTGAACAGCATCCTGGACCTGCCACAAAGGCTCCTCTTGTTCCAGTCCCCACTTAAAACTAGAAGCTTTACTAGTCACTTGGTAAATGGGCTGGAGGGGCACATCCAAATGAGGAATATGTTGCCTCCAAAATCCAAAGATTTAAACTAAGTATTGTGCCTCTTTTTTTGACCATAGGAGTCACCAGATTCAACAGCTTATCCTTCATCTTAGAAGGTGTATCTCTACATGCCCCACACCACTGGGCACTTAGAAATTTCACTGAGGTGGAAGGCCCTTATATTTTTGATGGATTTATCTCCCATCTTCTGACATGCAAATGTCTTGCCCATAAATTTATAGTAGTTGCTACTTCTTGCTCACTAGATTCAGTCAACGTATCAACAATACAGTTGACCTGTGTGATGTCTTATGCATTCCAGAACTGGGGAAATAACCACAGAATGGGTCTGGGGTCCCACTGGATGCACTGTGAGATGGACCTGGGCTAAAACTCCATTGATCACCTGACCTCCATAAGCCCCTCCTCTGACTCATCGACCAGAGTGACATTTTGGGTCTCCCGGAATTAATGTTACTTCTGAACTAGTGCCAATAATCACTGAAATATCTGATCATTTCCTTTTCCCCAATGCACAGTAACCCCGGTCAAAGGCTGTAGGCCTCCTTGGGGTAGGCTTGGAGGAAGAGTAACAGTGTAAATTTATGGCAGTGCTACAGGGTACTCCCTCAAAGGGACTTGGCCTTCCTCTTATTCAATGGGCTCTGGGTCTGTAAACTGTCTCAAGTCTGGGAATTGATTAAGGGGGTGTGATTCTCTGCTTTTGTAATTCAAGTTAGACTTTTGTTCACTTGACTGAGAACTCTTCTGCTTATATAGCTCAAACAAGAATTTAGTAGACTGCCCATCTATCATGCTTCTAGGTACCCCATGATCTACTAGCCTGCACCAAAAGTCTCTGCATGTCAGACTATTTTGACTGAAGCTTTGAGTTTGCTCTCCATTATGGTAGCCACACCCACCTTGTCTTTGGTGAATAAATGCCACTAGGTGGCTTCTGCCAACTTGGGATCTGATCATCCCCATTGTGTTTAAGGCTTCTAGCTAATTGATAGCTGTTACCACAGTAATATCTGACTTACACAGAAGGGCAACTACAGAGCTCTTCAGGGACAATGGAATAAGTCTCACATATTCCTCACATTTCCAGTGGAAAGTGTTTCTTTTGGACATTCCTGGTAAATGTGAGCAATTCTCCTGTGATAAATACGCTCTAACATTCCAATCTCTTTAAGCCTCTGGATCCCCTCATCTACATTATACCAGGGCAGTTCTGGCATTTCAACATCAGGTAATGTAGGCTACTTTTTAGTCCATGTTTCAGTCAACCACCCAAACTGTTAGAGCCCTTTCTAAATCCTCAGACTACAACATTGAATGCAGAATCTTTGCTTGATGGACCTGTATCAATAAATTCAGCCTGATCCAGCTTTATATTCCTCCCACCATTATCCCACACTCTTAATATCATTTCCACACATATTCCCCTGTTTTCTGTGTATGTAAAGTGTCTATATAAATTTAGATTATAGCATACTTCCTCATGGTTCACATGCTGTACCTCACCTTTCAGGGTCTGTTGCACTTAGTCTAGTTATAGGCCTGGAAGAAAAGAGGGGTAGTGGGGTGGGTCATGAAAAGAATTACAAGTGTATTTCAAGCGAGTTACCTCAGGGCATTCCCTTGTAGTTTCATCTTGTAAAACAGGATTAATCTGTCCAGACAGAGCAGTGAGGGCTGTTTCCCCAGGGGAGGTGGTTACATGTATAGCAGACAGTTAAGGGTTAATCTCTTCAGGTGGAAGTTGGATGGCAAAAGTGGAGGGGGAGAATATCTCTTCTGAATTTTCCTTAAAAGCCTTCAGGCGATTAGGTTATGCATCACGCATTGCAGAAAACACTTCCCTTAACCAATTGCAGAGATGTAGTCCCCCATAGATTCAACCAACATGCTGATGATTTAAGTCCACAAAATGTCCTTACAGCAACAAATAAGTCAGTACTTGCTTGACCAGAAAACTGGGCACCATCACCTGGCCAAATTGACATATGAACCTAAACATCATACCTGGTTAATGCTGCCATCATTTATATCCTAAATTATTGCAGTAGCCTCTTATCTGGTCTTTATGTTTTCTGCCTTGCCCCTCACCCTGCCCACACAGTTTATTCTCCACATAGCAGCCAAAGTGATCTATTAAGACTTATGCAATGTCATTTCACTCATCAGCTAACACTCTCTAATGGCTTTCCATCTCTTTCAGAGTAAAAGACAAAGCACTCTCTCTATCAGGATCTGCATGATCTGGTTTCCTGTTAACCTTTCTTCTGCTCCCGGGCTTGCTTACTCCTATCCAGCCAAACAGGCTACCTTGTTGTTCCTCAAATTCCCTAAGCCTCACTTGACTGGGTGTGCACTTATTGTTACTTCTTCTTGGGGTGCTCTTCTCCCAGATATCTGCATAGCTTGCATTCTCATCTTCTTCAGATCTTTGCCCTCACTGGCCTCCCTATCTAAAACATCACTATTCTTTTATTTAAATTTTTTAATTGTATAGCATGACATATATACAAAGCAAAGAAATAATGAAGCAATAGTTTTCAAAGCACTCTTCAGCAAGTAGTTACAGGACAGATACCAGAGTTTGTCGTGGGCTACCATATGATCCTCTCATATTTTTCCTTCTAGCTGTTCCAGAAAGTAGGAGGCTAGAGGGCTTAATTTTTTTTCTAGCATCACAATCGACATTTTCCCTTCTTTTTTATGAAACATAACATATATATTTAAAAAGCTATAAATTTCAAAGCACAGCACCACAATTAGTTGTAGAACATATTTCAGAGTTTGACATGGGGTATAATTTCACAATTTTAGGTTTTTACTCTTAGCTGCTTTGAAATACTGGAGACTAAAAGAGATATCAATTTAATGATTCAGCATTTATATTCATTTGTTAAATCCTATCTTCTATGTATAACTTCACCATCACCTTTGATCTTTCCATCCCTCTCTTTAGGGGTGTTTGGACTATGGCAATTCTAAATTTTTCATATTGGAAGGGTCAATCACTAATATAGGGTAGGGAGATGGAACTATCTGATGCTCTGGAGAGGCTGGGCTAGGTTTCAGGACTTATCTGGACCAGGGACCCATCTGGAGGTTGTAGGTTTCTGAAAAGTTACTCTAGTGCATGGAACCCTTGTGGAATCTTATATATTGCCCTAGGTGTTCTTTAGGACTGGCTGGAATGGTCCTGGTTAGGTGGTGGCAGGTTACAATAGGTAGCAAGGTCTAACTGAAGCTTGCATAAGAGCAACCTCCAGAGTATCCTCTTGACTCTATTTGCACTCTCTCTGCCATTGATACTTCATTAATTACACTTCTTTTCCCACATTTGGTCAGAGTGGAATTGTTGATCCCATGGTGCCAGGTCTGGATTCATCCCTGGGAGTCATCTCCCACATCACCAGGGAGACTTTCACCCCTGGATGTCATGTCCCACATAGGGGGGAGGGCAATGATTTCACGTGCAGAGTTGGGCTTAGAAAGACTGAGGTCACATCTGAGCAACAACTGAGGTCCTCCAGAAGTAACTCTTAGGCATGCCTATAGGTAGTCTAAGCTTCTCTGCTACCTACATTAGCTTCAGAAGAGTAAGCCTCATGATCAAGGGCATGGCCTATTGATTTGGGTGCCCCTAATGTTTGACACAGTATCAGGGGATTCCCTGATGGTAAGGTTTAATAGTTCCACATCCTTTCTCCCATCACTCAGGGGACTTTACCAATACTTTTTGATTATCTGCTTAATATACTCTAGGATGTATCCAGGCATTACAATAATCTATACAGGATTAAAGGACCTCTTTCTCATTCTGTGCTGTGGCAGTGCTGATCGTTTACTTTTTTTTTTTTTACTATTTTTTTGCATGGGCAGGCATTGGGAATTGAACCCGGGTCTCTGGCATGGCAGGGAAGAACTCCACCACTAAGCCACCATTGCCCACCTCTGATGGTTTTCTTTTGAACATAGCTCATAGCATGCAATTGCAATTTTCCCCCTGTACCCTGGATTTAAACATTCTTTGTACAAGAATCATATCTTTGAAGTAATTCTTGTGAGAACTAATTCAGATTTCTTGTGTTAATCAGTGGGACATGTAGGTCTATACAACCCCTTTCAATCTTGCTCATCTTCAATATGGTATTATTACTTATATACCCACTAGAGAAGCACCTTCTCTCCTATCTATTCCCTTACATTGGAGTTCAACCTCATAGCTAACGGTTTAGCCATCTCTAGCTTCTATGTATCTCTAAGTCCCCTAGATTCTGATTTATATGCTTCTGATTATACCTTTATGCTGGTCATAAGAGAGGAATCATACAGTATCTATCCTTTTGTGTCTGGCTGATTTCACTTAGCATATTGTCCTCAAGTTTCATCCATCTTTTCATGTACTTCAGGACATCATTTTGTCTTACTGCTGCATAATATTCCATTGTTTGTATATACCACATTTTGTTGATCCATTGGTCTGTTAATGGGCATTTGGTTCTTTACATCTTTTGGTGATTGTGAATAATGCTGCTATGAACATCGGTGTGCAAATGTCTGTTTGTGTCACTGCTTTCAGCTCTTCTGGGTATATACCAAGTAGTGGTATTGCTGGGTCATAGGGCAACTCGATATTTGGTTTCCTAAGGAACCACCAAACAGTCTTCCATAGTGGCTGCACCATTATACATTCCCATCAGCAGTACATAAGTGTCCCAGTTTCTCCACATGCTCTCCAACATTTATAGTTTCCTATTTGTTTAATAGCAGCCATTCTTATAGGCAAGGTGGTATCTCATTGTGGTCTTGATCTCCATTTCCCTTATAGCCAGTGAAAATGAGCATCTCTACATGAGCTTTTGAGCTATCTGTGTTTCCTCTTCAGAAGAATGCCTATTCATATCTTTAGCCCCTTTTATAATTGGGTTGTTTGTTCTTTTGTTGTTGAGTTGTATGATTTCTTTATATATACAGGAAATCAAATCTTTGTCTGATATGTGATTTCCAAATATTTTCTCCCATTGAGTTGGCTGTCTCTTCACCATTTTGTTAGTCTTTTGAAGTGCAGAAGCTTTTGATTTTGAGGAGTTTATCTATTTTTTCTTCTGTTGTTTGTGCTTTGGGTATAAAGTTTAGGAAGTCTCCTCATATTACTAGGTCTCAAAAACTTTTCCCTACAATTTTCTTCTAGAAGCATTATGGTGCTAGTTCTTATATTCAGGTGTTTGATCTACTTTGGGTTAATTTTTGTGTAGGGTATAAGATAGGGGTCCTCTTTCATTCTTTTGGCTATTGATATCCAGTTCTTCCATGTACAGTTATTGAAAAGACTGTTTTGTCCCAGTTCAGAGGATTTGGGGGCCTTGTCAAAAATCAATTGACCATAGATTTGGTGGTCTATTTCTACACTCTCGCTTCAATTCCATTGGTCAATGCCTCTATCTTTGTACCATTACCATGCTTTTTTGACCACTGTGGATTTATAATAGGTTTTAAAGTCAGGGAGTGTTAATCCTCCCACTTCATTCTTCTTTTTTAGGATGCTTTTAGCTATTCGGGGTCTCTTTCCCTTCCAGATAATTAGATTTTCCAAATCTTCAAAATAGGTTGTTGGAATTTTGATTGGTACTGTGTTGAATCTGTAGATCAGTTTGGGGATAATTGACATCGTAACTATATTTAGCTTTCCTATCCATGAGCAGGGAATATCTTTCCAACTATTTAGATCGCTTTTGATTTCTTTTAACAATGTTATGTAATTTTCTGTGTACAAGTCCTTTATGTCCCTAGTTAAGTTCATTCCTAAGTACTTGATTCTTTGTTTGCTATTTTGAATGATTTTTTTTTCCTTAACTGTCTCCTCAGATAGGTCATTGCTTGTGTATAGAAATGTTACTGAATTTTGCAGATTAATTTTATATCATGCCACCTTGCTGAATTTGTTGATTAGCTCAAGTAACTTTGCTGTAGATTTCTCAGGCTTTTCCAAGTATAGTATCATATCGTCTGCAAATAATCAGAGTTTTACTTCTTCCTTTCCAATTTGGATGTCTTTTATTTCTATGTCCTGCCTGATTGCTCTAGCTAGAACTTTTAGAGCAATGATGATCTTAAGGGGAAAGCTGTCAGTCTCTCTCCATTGTGTACAATGCTGGCTATTGTTTCTTCATACATTCCTTTTATTGTATTGAGGTAGTTATCATTGATTCCTATATTTTGGAGTGTTTTTTATCAGAAAAGGATGCTGAATTTTTTCAAATGCTTTTTCAGCATCAATCGAGATGATCATGTGATTTTTCCTTTCGATTTTTTAAATGTGCTGCATTATATTAATTGATATTCTTGGGTTGAACCATCCTTATATTCCTGGTATAAACCCCACTTGGTCATGGTGTATAAATCTTTTAACATTTGTTGGATTCGATTTGCTAATATTTTGTTGAGGATTTTTGCATCTATGTTCATTAGGGAGATTGCCCTGCATTTTCCCTTTCTTATAGCATCTTTACCTGGTTTTGATATTAAAATGATATTAGCTTCATAAAATGGGTTAGATAGAGTTCCCTTTTCCTCAATTTTTTGGAAAAGTTTGAGCAGGATTGGTGTTACTTCTTTTTGGAATGTTTCATAAAATTCCCCTGTGAAGTCATCTGGCCCTGGGTTTTTCTTTGTAGGAAGATTTTTGATGACTGATTGAATCTCTTTACTTGTGATTTTGTTGATATCTTCTATATATTCTCGAGTCAGTGTAGCTCATTTGTGTGTCTCCAGGAATTTGTCCATTTCCTCTAAGTAGTCTAGTTTTTTGGTGTATAGTTGTTCATAGTATCCTCTTATTTATGATTTCTTTTATTTCTTCAGGGTCTGTGGTAATGCACCCCTTCTCATTTCTGATTTTGTTTATATGCATCCTCTCTCTTTTTCTTCTTTGTCAGTCTTCCTAGCGGTTCATCAATTTTATTGATTTTCTCAAAATACAGCTTTTGGTCTTATTGATTCTTTCTATTGTTCTTTTATTCTCCCATTCATTTATCTCTGCTTTAATCTTTGTTATTTCTCTTCTTCTATTTGCTTTGTGGTTAGTTTGCTGTTCTTTCTCGAGTTTCTCCAGGTGTGCTGTTAAGTCCTCAATTTTTGCTCTTTCTTGTTTTTTAATATAGGCATTTAGGGCAATAAATTTCCCTCTCAGCACAGCCTTTGCTGCATCCCATAGGTTCTCATAAGATGTATTCTCATTTTCATTTATCTCCAGATAGATCTGATTTCTCTAGCAATTTCTTCTTTGACCCACTGGTTGTTTAAGAGTGTGTTATTTAATCTCCATGTATTTGTGAATTTTCTCATTCTTTGGTAGTTATTGAGATCCAGCTTCATCCCATTGTGATCAGAGAAAGTGCTTTGAATAATTTCAATGTTTTTAAATTTATAAAGACCTGTTTTGTGCCCCAGGATATCATCTATCCTGGAGAATTTTCCATGAGCACTAAAGAAGAATGTATATCCTTGTGCTTTGGAGTGCAATGACCCATATATGTCTGTTAGGTCTAATTCATTTATCAAGTTATTTATCTCTCCTATTTCCTTGTTGATCTTCTGTCTGGTTGTTCTATCTATAGAGGAGAGTGGTGTATTGAAGCCTCCTATGATTATGGTTGAAACATCTATCACTCCCTTCAGTTTTGCCAATGTCTGTCTCATGTACTTTGGAGCTCCTTGATTGGGAGCATAAACATTTATGATTGTTATATCTTCTTGGTGAATTGGCCCTTTAATTAGTATATAGTGTCCTTCTTTGTCTCTTATGATGTCTTTACATTTAAAATCTATTTTGTCTGATATTTGTATAGCTACTCTTGCTTTCTTTTGGTTACAACTTGTGTGGAAGATCTTTTCCCATCCTTTCACTTTTGATCTATTTGTATCCTTGTGTCTAAGATGAATCTTTTGTAGGTAGCATATAGCTGGATTATGTTTCTTAATCCATTCTGCCAATCTGTAT